>DWFO01000226.1:0-23280 GCA_018246595.1 Mimoniades nurscia nurscia
AATGGATTGATTTGGCTGGGACTTCACTGACGCTCTTCTGGATTAATATAATATTAATACCTGCAAACTTAAATTGTGTTTGTAGGTACGATATCGAGGATAAAAATTGTGATTGAAATATGAAGTAATTTAATATTTTAGTTTGGTTTGTTTAATCTTTTAAAACTATATCATTATTTTATTTAAAATAAATGCGGACATCTTCACAATATCAATGCGTTTGTAACTTCGAATAGGCACCTGGCACCAATTAATAAATTTAATATGTTAGGAAATCTGTTCAAACAGGCATCTGATCCCAAAATAGACTCGAAGATTTATTAAGATTTTTAGTCTTAGAGACTTATAATTACAAACTAAAAGTGTTATGAATTTTAATGAAGAACGATTTTCAGAAACTTATTGTTGGTACCTATATTTAATGTTTAACAATTAGCGCAAGTACCCCTTTGAGTGGAATATTTTTAGTTTAGTGAAACTATTTGCAATTTTTGAATATCACATATAACATTGGCGTCCAGTTTTTAGCTATCTTTAGGAGAATCAAGTTGTACTAAAAAAACATAAAATCACGTCTGTTACCCTGAAGAGATAGGCAGAGGAGTAAAGTACACTCCCTCGTTTCACCAGTTACGTTTACGTCCCACTACAGAATAGGTGGTAAGCCTATTGCCATACACCGGACACAAATCCAGGGTCCGAGCCACTATTAGAAAATTCAAATTAGAAAAATTCTATAGTGCCTGAACCGGGAATTGAACTCAGGACCTCCTGAGTGGCAGTCGCACTTGCTACAAACGCGACCAACGAGGCAGCCTAAGTCTCCGAGTAACGAATTGTAACGATATATTAGATAAGCATTGTTATGAGCATTTAGAAAGTTTTATTCATAGAAACTTTTAGTATGTATTCTAATACACAATCATCTGTTGTGTTTGAAATTTAAACGAACATAAATTGTTAGCATGAGAGACTACGAGCATGTATTTACAACGTGTTCATTCTAAAATTGGATCGAATTCCAACTAATGCTGATGAGATTGTGATTACTAAACACTAAGTAGATAATTGAAGCACAGAACATTTCCAATTTGCAGTTTCCCGATTGAATAGAACAAGACCCAAATCTCGTAACAACTCACAATAGCATTTAAAACGTGAACATGCATATATGTGTGAACATATACAAACATACAAAGGTGAATATGAGTGTAACATGCATATCGAGAGAGAATTGTTTTGAAAATTGTAAAATTAAAACCGGAAACCTTGGAAAACTTTTCTTATTTTTGAGTATTGCAACGCATGTGTAACATTATCTAGTTTTTTAATAGAAGTTAATAAGCAATAGCGTGAGAGCAACACAAAGACAATAGTCGCAAACGATATCCAAGGAAAATGAGAAAAATTGTAAACCTGGAAATTACCACTTCATTTCTCAAAAATGTGTTTATGTTTCCTCTGTTTGTAATTGGTAAATTAATGTCGTTGCCCAGCAAATCTCCAAGGGAGCTTTTCAGTTCTGGTTAACATTGAGCTCACTAAAACACAAGCTTCAGTAATGTAAGTCCGTTCTATTATAATACTTTTCATTTGTTACGGAATTTGCAGCCAGCAATTTATTTTGTGACTCCTCATGCTAATATTTGTAAATTATGTACGAGTTACTACAGACATTTAAAGGTAATACGTTTGTTACTTTTAATTATCTGTTCTTGTAGTGACAAGATAGTGATTTTTCCATACAATTTTAAGTGTAATGTACAAATAATGTAGTGTAATGTACAAATAATGTAGTAATTCAAATGTGTGAGTCGTAATACATAATACATACATATCTTCACGCCAGGTCCCTTGCGGGGTAGGCAGAGAGCACAGAGTGTCAAATATCTCTACACACTCTTACACACCTGTCGTGCTTCGTCCACAATAATACAATTATCGGATAAACGATCCGGACGCAGTCACCCTTGTTGTTTGCTTTGTAACTGCAAACCGCATTCACAGCACGCTCTTTTAATAACAGTGTGGGCTCGTGAATAAATACTTTAATTGACATGCTTTAGTTATGTTGGTAGCATTGTTGGGTTAATTATTATCACTAGCAAATTACATTATTTTCATCAATAATTTAAACGAAATTACATATGGATCACGAGTATTTTACAGTTCATTTTCATATTTCACGTCAATGTGTTTAAAAATGTTTTTAATTGTGATGTAATTTGGATAAACAATTTTATAGGTGTAGACATTTCGTGCGTTTTTAAGACGAAATAATTTGTAATCGTGTCCGCTAGCAACCTTTAATATTTAATTAACAACTGCAAATCGCTTGGTTTTTTGACTTGGTTGCATATTATAAGCAATATCGGATGTTAAGCTATACCGGGCGCGTACGTTACTTGTATGGGACATTCTTGTTGACAATTTTCCACGAGATCTGTCGTTCAGAGGGTAGGTATGTTAAACTGTGAGTTTCGGTTATATGTCAGTCAGTCTTTACACTATGTCGGAGGGCTTAAAGGCCGGTTTAAAATCACACGACATCAGAATTGGCCACTAACTCATCTTCGACATTCAGTATGAAATTAGCTTGGTAGAGTAAGTTACAGCAATCCCACAGTGTTCAAGGAGATCTGTGTCTAGCAATGGGACGTAAAAAAAGTTGCCGCCAGACAGCAAAAGTAAGTCTTAAAAATAGGTAAATACGATGTTTACAGTTGAAACTTTACATACTAATTACCGGTGGTTTAACAGAAACCTACTCAAAGCCGCCGTACGTAGTCGCAGGCCGAGCTCAGCTAACCGATTGCATATTTGAGCGGAAACTCGAGCTTACAATTTATTTACATGTAATTTACTGCTGAACTAAATGTTACGCCTTGACCTACAAATCAAGTTCGCCAGTTTGTCTATAGGTGCAGAGAGAAAACTTGAAAATGTGATCCAATTTTTTTTTTTGATTTCTTTATTACTTTGTGTTGATTTCTAAAATATTCATTCAATATTTATTCATATATGTGTGTACACATAAACAGACGTACGGTTCGTAAGATTAAACATATTCGGTAATCGCTGCTCTCTGTTTACCCCGTCAGGTACCTAACCTAACCGTATAATAATATTAATAGAATTAATCGAGAAGCCTGCATTTGGTGTTTTACAAAGCGATGTATGTTCGATACATCAATGTGACCGTCAAATTAATAATTTATTAATTTTCACTTCCTCCACTACGTGCGCTAAAAGTTCTAAATTGACCTTTAATAAAGTTGGATTGATGTTCGTTCAAATCTGTTCGATCCAACTAACTCGAATGTATAAATCTAACTTGAATAATGGCACACATAGCTACCTTGATAAAATTATAAGAAAATTATTCTTCCATAGTTATAACAATGCAAAACTAGGTATCTTATATATAATTATTAAAATTATGGCAATATATCCTTGACCTGTTCCGTAGTGGGACGTTAACGTAACTGGGAAAACGTCAAAGTGGATTCCTCAGCCTACCTCTTTGGGGATTACAGATATTATGTTACGATTATGTTACATTTTTGTAATAATGACACATGTGCCTATCTAAGTGTGATCGTAGGAAATATTCAAATATATCCTGTGTCGTTGTAATTTCTTTCATATCCATGTTATTCTTTTTATTCTCACTATGAACAAAATTATTAAAAAATGTAAGTAAATCCATATATAAAAGCTATATACAATCTATAAAAACTATATAAAACTAGCTAGGTACTTAAATTCTCACACAACACATACAAGAAATCATGTGGGAGTCGATGTTTGTTTGTATAAATAAGCCTTTCATAACTTTAAATAGCGACCTCCTGAATGGCTTACAATGTTATTCCAATCCGTACCATTCCATATGCATATTACTGAAGGGACACGACATTTGCAGGCAATTTAGAGCAAGTTATCCTCTGACCCTTCCGTGCTCAGGCCCTACGTGATTAGAGTACCGGGTGGACGGGTTTAGTAATTCAATAATACGACAATACATTTTTTCAATCATTACATTTCCAGAAACACGACGTAGAATACGTTGTAACACAATCTCCAACGTATTCAAAACACAAAAGGAATATCCATAATAATAAATTACAAACAAACGTCGCCCTTATAATATTAGAATATAAAACAATCGACAAAAATGCGTCCAAAGATAAATGTAATGAAGTAGAAGTTCACCGGCGTTATGAAATAATAACATTCCTTTAGGATAACAAAACATTTATTTTATTTCCATTAACTGTCGATAGGGAGGGTATCTACAAAATCACTCTTCATTATTCGCGATATTTTCAGCCGAAAAAATAATTGAATCACTTTATTCACGGCAACACAAACATATAAATCACGTTGAAGCACCTAATTTATCAATATTACAACTTTCGTATTATTGGAGTGTATCAATCGCATAATGATGGATTGTGTGAAGTTTCTGCTCAAATATTTAGGCGCGAGTTTGTTGGTATGCGTTGTTTTTTCCTCGAAGACAATTACCATATTCGTGCGTAAGGAAATATAAGCGAAAACTTGACGCGCACCGCATTTACCGAAGTGATACTTTATTTTATGGGATGAGAATATACTTAGGCAACGCTGTAAATAAAGTGAGTCGTTAAAAATTTAATTCTAAACGGGAACCTCTTAAAATTGTGTTCTGAGAAAAAAATATTGTACTATCAGCATTTCTCGCGGCTTATAGGCGTAAAAGGGTGCTTAGAGTTACGGGTGAACCGTTTAATTCTTATCACGGCAGGTTAGTAAAATATTCAATATCTTCGCTGGCCACATCTCCGTAATGGCAATGTTCATTACGTAAAAATTTACCTAGTTAATTACGCGTTTTTCTAGGATTATTATGCGTAATAAATGACTCATTTAATAAAAAGTTTCAAGTGTGTCTCAATCATATTTGGAGTCTCACCGATCTAGCATGCAATTGTCGAATTAGAATTTTTTATCAGCAGCTAAATGAATGACGAACTTAATAAATTGGAAAAGAAATAGGAAACCTTATGAAGCCCTATTTTTTCAACCGGTATAAGAAATACATTGAGTACAGAAGTGAAAAACGTTAAAATATTCTTAGCGTAAATTAAAAAATACCTCACCTATATAAAAGAAACTTTATGTAGCTGTAAAGTCAAATCTCCTCCGATATGCCCCTTAATAGAACATTCTTCAGAGCGTAAGTTCAGTCCCGAGACATGAGGGAATCCCAAATAAATTACTTTTTTTAACGTATCCCTTACATTATTATTTATTAACACTTCCTGAATTCATGTTCTGATGTAAAGGTAACAATATTTTAATAAATATAAGACGACATTAGATTTAAAAAACTTTAGATCACAGTCTCAATTAGTACAACGTGACACTACATAAGGAGATTTAGACTCAAATGAGAGTTACGTAAAAATATAAGTATTGGAAGAGTTTAGAGCGTATGTGCTTACATCGTCCGAAAGTTAAAAGATGACGTTTACGTTACATACACACCGGACTAGCGTGTCGCTCGCTAATGAGGCCGGCTCAAACAGTCAGAAGTGAAGCAGAAATTGATGGGCCACGAACTCCCACATTGACGTCACGCAAGTACCCCTGTCGCCTTAATTAAAAGACTTCACTCAGGCGTAACTCGCAATATTGGAAGGTTTGCCCCGAGATGTTGTCGACGCTGGATATTGTTCAAACAGATTACCCAATTTCAGGTCAGAACAAGATTTTCATTTCCTTTTTGTGCGATTTATCCCTAAGTTAATGGCCATGTATTATTTAATCAATTTTGCTAACTCTTCCTTTTCTTCTCATGCATGTACATACATATATCAAACATTTATGTTATTTGCGATTAAATAAATTTATAGTATATCTCCGACGACGCCATAAATTTTTTGTAATTTAAAATTTTTATAATCCTTAACACAATTAATCAATATCTTTGAATCACAACTTTTTCACGTGTTTATATTAAATGAAATAAAGTAATAAAAAACATACTTTAATGTGATTACTAAATTTGACACATTTTATTTCAAAGGCCGCACAATTTGTTTCTTGCAAAGTTAGATAAGATTTGTATGTATTTTCAAAATCATCGAAAAATGGCTTAATTGGCGCACATGGGAAAAGGAAAAAAGAATTTATTTCAATTGATTGCATACGCATATGAAAACCGCTCGAGGTTCTAAGTTAATTATTACTTGCTATAGCAAGTAATAATTAACTTAGAACCTCGGGACTAGCCAGCTGTATACAGCTGGCTAGTCCCGAAGTCTATAAACTGGAATACAATAAGGGCTGATGGGTCGCTATTGATTGGTAATAGCTTATGGAAAGTAATTTAACATAGAGTTCACCGGTGCATGAGTCATATGTATATGTACGTTGTGCCCGGGCCCATCACTCGACACATTGAGTACTTGACGCATCACTGCACGAACTCTACTCAATTTATATAACTAAAACGTAACTGGGTTCGACTTTTGATTTACATATTGCAATTCAATAAACCCGGACGCCAGCATAGGTGGCATTAATCCACTTTTAATTGGTTGTAGCTCGCGGGAGACAGTTCAACAAAAGAGTACTGGCGCGAGTCTGTTAACGATATTCGAATCCGTCCCTCGTGTTATTCAATTGTTACTACATCACTAAATAAATTCACTGACAATAAATGTGTTTATTGTACATCAGTAAAAATAGCACCAGCATAAAAATATATTAGTACATTCTGATACAACCTGTGGGTTGATCAAATGACGTTGCACATATTATGTATGTATATTGTTTGCTGACCGTCTAATTATAACTAGTGATGCATTGGACTTGAGTAGTTATTTTGTACAAGCAGTATGTAATTAAGTACACATTTGCCCGACGTGACATAACATTTGATGTTACTGAACAAAGTTCGTAATTTTTAAAATAGGTACAGGAAAATTTCGTACATATGTCACTCATAGAAGCGTCATTATACGAGTACACGTGGACACAGATTTCCACACTTGACGCAATGGAGGCTTGAGCGCGTTTGAATTGCTGTACATTAAGCGGCTCTTGGAGCTACCCTCTATTACGTAGACCCTGCACATGTAATGTAGTACATATTTGTACGAAAATAAGAAGGAATATGGGTGAAATATTTTTTATTCTGACGATGTTTAAAAGACGCAATTTATTGCGACTTATCATACGGCTCGCTATTGGACAATGGTCTGCCTCGTACTACAGAAAATGTAAAGCATACTTTACAATGATACTACTTTCCACCGTCTGTGGTGTTTTCTGCCTTTTGCCTCTCTGCTATGTAGATGCACTGTACAAAAAGAACTACACTGCTACTGCTTCTGCGGTTTTGAGAATATTAGGGTCCAACATATATGTTACATGTTTCAACCGCCTTTTAGATCTTCCACGAAGTTTGACAATTGTTACCTAATGATACCAACTGGATCACAATGACGAAAACATGAGTTACATTGAGTGTATGTATATACCTTATAATGAATAAAACAATTTGAATTTGAATTTGAATTTGGAACCAATTGCATAACGTGCGCCGCGAAGCACGGAAACCGACAGGAAAATTTGCCGCTAGTTTACAAATCGCTTGCAATTTACAATCGCATACATTGCTACGAGAGCTTCATTTAACATACGAATCCAATATCTACTAGTTGTTATGTTCCTTAACACAATTTCAAGTTCATTATCATTTTTGAAGTTTGACACCTGAGCTCCGTTGTTATGAATTGGCGAAGATCAATTTATATGTAGCGACTAATAGTGATTTACCCAAGCTATAACTTCGGTGTTCATTGAAGCGTCCGACATGGTGTAGACAGTTTGAAACCATCGGCAGATTAGCCAACAGGTCCAATTACTCAATTCAACGATCGGCATGGACGCCTCGTGACGTTTATGCATCACTAACCATTCTGCAGAATGCCATCATGATTGCTTCACCACATTCCTGCGTTCTATAGAGTGAAGTAATAACTGCAGCTACAACAATAATATTTACGACTTTGTAGTAACAATAATTTATTGAAGAAAGTGAATATAGGTACTATCCAACATAGTTTCAACAATTTCAACCTTCGCTCCACTCTACTATAATATATATAGTCCTTGATCAGAATATTGCTATAAATTCACTTAAATACACAGAAGTACATAGACACGTTCTTTGTTTTGAAGTCATCTTCTCATAGATAGTTTTATAGGTAACATAAAGTATAATTTTAAAACAAAAGTACCTAGTAGGTAGTAGAATAGACACAGTAGCTAGATTTATTAGACCTTAAAAGCGATTTGCAGTAATTTTCAAATGACATGTTTCATATTGCATGTCATAATAAAACAAAACAAATATAGCTGTAATTTTCCAAGACACCCGTCTAACAGCACGGCTAACAACCTCATAATTCATCCACTTTATGCAAGCGCACGAGGTCTTTAAGTTTCAGTAAAAATCAATTGAGTGCACAGTTTCAAACACTTATTACCATATCTATAACATAAAGACTATTCATCTTACCTTTAGCGAAGTGTTGGTGATTGAATCTGGAACAAAAAGTATATTTCAAAGTCAGTCAAAGGCTACGTGACCTAAAAACTAATAGGGAGCAAAGGAAAGGTATAAGACAAGCAATATACTTATCATGTCGTAAAAGTGAGTAGGTAACAGTTTATTGACCCTAAAGGCGTGTTATCGTTACATTTGCATAACGTGGGATATACACACGACCTCCGCCAGCACTAACCCTCTGTTTTTACGATCATGATACGCGTATACGGCCTAGGTACGAATTCTTTTCGATCGATGTTATTGTGGTTACTACTTATTTGATCCTCGGTCATTTTGTGCATAAGTAATTGTAATTTTGTATTGTAATTTAATAGTCTTTAAATCTGCTTTTAAAATACCTACATGTGAATAGACATTAATTAATATGGATTATGTATTCTTGTGGGAAAAATAAGAAAATTTGGTACATAATGCAGGATTACACGTGGATGGTTTTCTGATACACTTATGCATTTCGAATGTGAAGCAGTTGTTTTAAAACTATTTGTAATTCGGCTTTGAGTCTTGTTACCAATAACTTTAAGTAGATGAACTGACTGAATACGAGTTGAAAGTTATTCTGATGATAAATCACATAAAAAAATACAATGAAGACAATCTTACCAATACTCAATTTGGGTATAGAGATAGATTTGGAGTTTGACATGTTTAGGTTACCAGATCTGATTAAAACGTCAATAAGATAAGGATTGAAATGTGCACATCTGTTACATCGATTATGAAAAGGCATTTGAAAGTGTTCAAGACGACAAGTTCAACAAAATACTAACAGACTTGGTCTTTACAATCTACTTTTAAATCAGAATATACTTTTGATCACTCTTAATACGTATTCAAGCCTGCAGATGATTTAAGTGCCAGATATGGTCTCACCATTAAATCAGAAAGACCAAAGTTATGACCGTGGTTAAAACGCAAACTACATTATCCGATTTGATTGTCAGCAATAAATTTTCTTGACAGAGAGCGGAAATATATGTATATGAAAACTGAAAGGATAAAAAAATTGACATGTTGACATTTGACATGTTTCTCTAATGATTAGTATATTCAAGTATATTGTCTGTAGCTAGACTATAGCTGTCAAGTAGCTAGATTATAGCTGCAGTATACGAACTAATAATATAATGTACCTACATATACATTCATCGTAATTAAATTGGAACACTGGTAGCAAGTTGTTTTAATAAGTAAATGACGGAGATAACAATGAAAACGTTAATTATTAATTGATATAAAGGACGTTGCGAAAGTTTTATGTAATTTCGTAAAGATGTTTAAATCTTGTTTTAGATTCCCTTCCGTCGCGCTCCATAGAGACAATAATCCTCGTTTGAATGTTAATTAATCTGAATTAATTTTGCTTAAAGTAATAGAAGCTAAACAATGGTGAACATTCCAGTAGACAATTGTGTAATTAGCGGCTACCTTTACGTTTTAAAAATAGCTCAGTGTTGGTTTAATTTTATAAATCTTTCATACATATACATATTTATTCGAGGTGCATTCTTGTATGTTACATTAAAATGTTATTACAGAATATACCTACATATGTATATATTGTAACGCCTACTTTTCTTAAGGGTGGTCAGAGGAAAGTTTCCTAGTAAATAATCTCGTTCATAAAGATAATAATGCAGAAATTAACTTACCATATATGTTGACTTATCCCAACATGCCTGACAAAACGGGTTTTTTCAGTTTCGTAACGGAATTCATAAATATGTATTGAAACACAGCTAAGTACATCTTTGTATATACATGATGTTTATTACAATGGCATTTTATGATTCTATGTCATCCTGCTGAGAATGAAATAAAGCTTTTCAAATAACAAACACATTTTTGTGGAAGAAGGAAAATCTTAACAGAATATACCACAATTACAGTCGGATCTTAGGCATCGTTTATTTTGTCAAGTATCATAAAATACATTAATATTTCCATTTAAAACACTTATTTTGTGGTATATGTTAAACGTACGAGTAATTTACAGTCAATTGATTGTGCCTATATCTATTTAATGTATGTTTTCACAAATATTTATTAACTATAGCCTCTTGTCTTTCCACTGTTGAAGACAGTCAACTAGGAATGAGAAGGATGAAGGCCGTAGTGTGTCATGCTGGCTAAGTTCGGGTTTGCAGATGTTACATGCTTTGACGAACATATGGAGGACGCTAAAGTGTCCAGGTTATCATATAATTTTCCTTCCCTATTAAACAAGTTATATTTAAAACGGAAAACGCGTTGTAAATTGGGATCTTGGATTTTATTTGACGACACTACGATTATTCCCTACATTGTTATACAACAATAATTTTTTGTGGTATTATATTTTGTTCGTTAACATAACACAGAAATATGATCTTAGATCTGCTATAAACATACTTCAATTAAATAAAGTTCTACTTGATTGATTAGATAATAAATTTTCTTTGAAATTGTATGACAAGGGATAAATAAAACTCACCTACGTATTACATTGATGTTTTTATCACAAGTATTATCGTTTTCTGGTGCAACTTGGAAAGACTCGTTACAGAGTCACGTTTAATGCAAAGTCTAATTACTATAAAGCTGCCATACACAAACTTAAATCCTAGATAACGGTATAAAATTATTTTAATTTATGTATTTCTTAATCATGTTATAATATAAAATACGGGGCTTATGATGATGTTAATAATTTAGGACAGAAACACAAAGTGGCTTTCTAAAAGGAAGGTTTTCTTTGACTTCGAAATGAAGTTATATAAATTCATGATTTTAATTCTTAATTATAGTTCACAATTCTAATTGCGTAAGTAGAAAACTATTCGTTCTGGAGCTGAGGCCGCATAATATGATTTTTATAAACTTAGATAACAGATAAGTGCCGAAGTTAGAAAACTCATAGAATGGTAGTGAGAGTACGACTTTATTTAAGAGTTTTCCATCACATAGATTATGTGATGGAAAACACATTAAACGAAAATCATAGCTATTTATATCTATCTATTGCATGCAGAAATTGTAATGAGTGGTTTTATGTGTAACTTCTCAGTGAACAACAATTTTACAGACCGCTTTATTCTAATGATATTAAAAAACGAGTCAAAGTATTGAATATGAAGATAATTATTCAAAATTCATTAATCTGACTCTACAGTCATTGGTGGATAAAAAACTTTCATATAATTATAATACTACATTTATAATTTAAAATACCACATTAATAATTTAAAATTCTACATTCGTGATTTAAAATACTACATTTATAATTTAAAATACTACATTTATAATTTAAAATACTACATTTATAATTTAAAATTCTACATTTATGATTTAAAATACTACATTTATAATGTCTCGTTGACTGCCTCGTTGGTCGTGTTGGCTGCAAGTGCGACTGCCGAACGGGGGTACCTGGGTTCGATTTCCTACTTTAGATTTTCTAGTAGTGGCTCGGAGTCCGGATATGTGCCCGGTATATGGCAATAGGCTCACCACCTACTCCATCGTGGGACTTAAAATAACTGGTGAAACGTGGGAGTGTTCTATATTTCTCTGCCTACGTATTCGGGGATTTACAGGTGTGACGTTACTTTTTTTGTTACATATTGAAATAAACTCTGCTCATAATTGTTGGATCGAACGACGGATAACGTGACAAATCGGTTCAGGTGACATCGGCTGAAATAATAAAATAAATATGAGATATTACACACGTCATTGTCTGGCTCCATTCATCTTCAGGGGTAGCAACCTGTTTGTGATTTATTTGGCGTTGTGTTTCAGTGTTATTAGTAACGCAGGTAATTGTATTTGTTGAAGTACGAATGTATGTTTTCTAATAATGTGTTTGGCTCCGGCATGATAATTTCTTAAATAAGACAGAATTAATTAAAAATACTTGTAATACAAATATCCTGTATATAACAGATTTGAGATAGTATTTCACTAATTATTAACATGCTTACATTAGTTTCACCTGTATATTTGTTTGCTTGTATATATTATAATTTTTTTAATCCTATGCCAAGAATAATTTTTACTTTTACTTTTGAGTCCCCTTAACTCTACAAGCGTGTTTTTAAGTTTTTTTTTTAATTAGCAGAAGCCGTTTTTCTCAGTTCCTCTCTTTTAAATTTGGCAAATCTTTTTAACCAAACTGCTGGTATCTATTAAAGCTGTGAAGGAAGGCCTTCATTTTAAATAACAGAGCAATAAATAATGATTTTTATCTTAAATGAAAAAAAAAAACCTTTTTGGATAACTGTTCGCCAGGACTGTGGTACGGCTCATCCTATTACGACAGGAATCTCGTAGGCAGGGAAATATTTTTCATAATGTGTACGAAATCGTAGGTAATTGTTCGTAATAAAAAGTACATATGTAATAAAAGAACAACGACAAATTCACGATTTCGGTGCGAGCGGCGGGTGTCTGTGGAACTAGACCTCGGATGGGTTCGAACGGAACGGCCACGACAATTTTAGCTGTGACAAGAAAACTTAATAAATGTATATAGATATTGTAAGATAAACCTATATTACAGTGTATAAGTAGATCCCGAGAGAAATTCCACTGGAAAATTATACAAATCCCTACTAATATTATAAATGTGAATGTAAGTTTGTTTGTTACGCTTTCACGCGAAAACTACCTAATCGATCATCATGAAACTTTGTACACATATTCTTGGAGGTCTTAGAAGTAACAAAGGATATTTTTAAGATTTTTTTTTATATGAAAGATAAAAAAATATTTGTCAATCAATCTCAAAATCTATCTTCTTCAACGCCATCTAGCATTCCAGTAATGAAGTTCCAACCCGGAGTACTGTAATACCGTTGCACTGTATTATAAACGGTTACGTTAATATCCAGGGTTAGATACATATTAGAATTTTAGAATTCCACGCGGACGAAGTCGCGGGAACAGCTAATAATTTCTTGTTCTAAATTAATAACAATTGAATTATTTCTACATTTTCAGATCTTCGGCATAGCTTTTTACCTTAGCATGGGTGGCTTTACTTATTATACTATTTAAGTAAAATGTTGACTAAGAAAATACGTTTTATGAGCATTTTGTTTCTTAATTTAGTAAAATAATACTATGTAGAAAATGAACAAAATAATTTACTTGGACTAATTTTCCAACAATTTATTAGAAAGCTTGGCACGAATTACGATTAGGAATGAGATTATGATACGAAACAAGTAGGTATATTTAGACTTAAGAAATCAATCTAGCTAATCTGAATATTAATCGACGCGAAATATCAAGATGGATCTAATGTCCGGTATAGATATGGATTTTTACGAATTGATATGGATTTTCATAGCGATATAATATTGGCTGATGTGGGTTTTATGTTGACGGACAGACGCATGGAAAACCTAATGGTCGCTGCGTGTTCGTTGGTAATGGCTAATGCACTCTACATACTGAAAGCGTCAACACGCTGCCACAGCCCGGCGGGTAAGTGTCGGTGGAATTATTAAATAAGACCCCTGCAAGAATCCTGCAACACGTGATGTTTAGTTTATATAGAATAAGTAGGTATACCGAGAATTTGGTTTATTAAATTACTATTTATTATCTATTATTTCTTCTTACAGCTTATTATAATGCTTGTTAGATAATTAAACATAGTTTATTGCGCCTCTCTCACAGCTAAGCCACCCTGGCAACTATATTTATTTTAATTTAATTTAATAACAAATATATTTTTAACATATACCAAAGTTGTAATCTTATCATCAAAAAATCTTTCTGTTTTACAAAAGGTATAATTATCATGTTCCGTTGCACTTACATACTGTTGGGTTGTTAATGAGTTCGCCCTATGCGGATCGAAGGTCGTCCGGTCAGTAAAGTTAACATGTTGCGTAAGGTTAAACTTGCGATTTACGTATTCAATTAATGACCATATTTTTATTTAATGATTATTTATTCAATATTTTATCGTTTATTTATCCATGAACTGCATTTTATGTAAAAATACTACAGTGCTAAGTAGCATATAAACTTGCGGTATTAAAATATTTTCAATATTTTTTTATTCGCTTGTATTATGCGGTTGAGCTTCCCAGTTAACGTCTATTGGATACTTTAATACATACATAATTTAATCTATACATACATAGATATACTATGATAGGGATATCATATACCTTAGGGATAAGGACAGATTATGGATTTCCACCTGCTTCAGACTTCGTTCGCCTCATCTACATTCACGGAAGTAGTCCTACGTGCTCCTTTGATAAATAATCTTTTGACTGTGCTTTCTTTTAGGAGTACAATTTTTTTATTAATATTTTACCAAAAATGATAACTAACAACAACCAACTCGTTACATATTGCTACTTATCTTAATTTATCGCTCCAACGCTTATCAACTCTCATTTAACAATAATGTCCGGAACCAATTGTTTAATCGGTCGATAAATAATTGTTTATGCTTGAAATATATATTATAAAAAGCATTATTATATAATTTATGCACGTGACGCTTGAAATCTGTGGTTCTTTAAGAAATTTTAAAATTATTCTACAGACTCGTTAGTAAATTGTGGCTGTTTCATATCAGTATTTTCGATATATTACAATGATTACATAAATGTAGACATATAGGTACTTCAAGGAAGTATCATGATAATTTTTGAACTTGTAAAATGTTCTGCATCATAAAATTTAGGTCACCGGCTCTCGTCAGTGAACTTGCGCAGTTGTTAATTAATTTCTTGCTATCATGTTTTAATTTTGTTAATACGAGGCAAAACATTTTGCTCAAAGGGAAAAAGATAATATTTTCCCCGCAGTTTACACAAACTGTGTTACATACACAAGTGTAATTCAATTTTCAAAGTTATCACGCAGTAAAGGAATATATTAAAAAAAATACGTATACCACATACATATTATAAGGTAAGCAATTTCAGTGGTTTAATTTTTAAATCCTCAACCACCCTGTTTCTTCCAAAATTACATGCGTCTCAAGATTAAATATCACTTCTTTGTCGTCATCATCAATGGTTGCTTAAGTACCTACTTATTACTGAAGTGGGTGTTAGCGTCAATGGACTATTTGTGGTATTCCAAGTGTCAAGTTTCAGCTGGTTTTGACCGGAGTTCCTTCGCAATATGCCTGGATTCAAAAGAGCCAGGATCGGATGGAGTGGTGCCGCATAAAGTCAGTCTGCTTCCAGCTGTGGATTTATAAATGGACGGACGGACAGATGGACGGACGGACAGATGGACGGACGGACAGATGGACGGACGGACAAACGGATGGATGGAAGTCTGCACTGGTGATAAAATAACTTACAAGTGGGTGAAATATTAATCTCATAAGACAGATATTTCTACGCAACGTGGATCTATACGATCACATATAACTCGAGAACTGCTAGACCAATTTTCATAATTTTCTATTTGTTGGATTTGTCTCCGGCTTGAACAGCAGAATAAATATAAAAAAAACAGTCATTACTATATCAGTGACTTTTTATACGCATGTCTGTATGTATGTAGGTACACGGTACGGACGTCAGAATAATTATTTTTCTATTTTCCTCGTTACCCGTTTGCTTTGATTCTCATCGTGCGAAATGTAATTACAGATTTTATCAGATTTTTTGCACTGATGACTTATAATTATAGGAGTGAAGGTGGAGGATACATTTGACATTGGCTACATTTTGTTATTCCCACGGGAGCGAGACCAAGCCGCAGGACCAATTTAAGTATATTTCAGTCTATACTGATAATGTAAATAATGATTATATTTTTAAAGAAAAATGTTTGTGTAAACGCATTTAACTATTACGTAACATCACGCCTATAATCCCCGAAGAGGTAGGCAGAGGAATGCAGAATACTCCCGGGTTTCCCGGTGTAACTACTAAATTTAAATAATATGAACTTGTCATGATATACGGCTATGTACATACCTAGGAATATAGGATACGCTTTATATTCAAGTAACGTGACTTCTGACTAACAATACATTCTTCAGACGCGCCGCACCCTCTCCGGGCTTAGTCGAGTCACCGCCGCAAGGTAGAGAAACATTGTAGAAAAATCGTTCCACTTCCCATAAAAGCTTTGAAGTGATTTGTCAGCATAGCATGAGCGGCAAAGCAGCTATAATAGTGACTGAGATTTCAGGTTCTAATTCTGAATGTCTTCAGTTTCAACTCCGGCACGCACCTCCTTTTACGAAGCTAAGTATGTTTTCAAGATCTACCTGGCTGCAACGCTTTCCTCGTCGTTTCCTTAACGAGGAAATACCTATACATTTTTCGTAAATTACTAAACGCCGTAGCAAGCCTGCTAGCACACACTACGCCAATTTTATATGCTACAGGCTCCATAGCATAATCGTTAAATCACGCCTGTAATCTCTGTAGAGGTAGACAGAGGAATGTAGCACACTCCCACGTTTCGCCAGTTACGTTTACATTCCACTATGGAATAGGTCCACTATATTAATATTAGGTCATGATAGGAGCATCATCATAGGCAACATCAGCATCATACGAGCCTCCCCGAGCGGCGACTGTGTCTCATTAATTACGCACACATCCTGCCCGGCGCACCCTGGACATTGCGACTAATCTTTTCACCACGATGGCTGATACTTCACGATGAGCTATCGACACGAAGAAGAAGAAGCAGCTCATGATGAAACGTAAACGTAACATCACGCCAATTGGACAACGAGGTAGGCAGAGGAGAGCAGTATACTCCTACATTGCACCAGTTACGTTTGCGTCTCACTATGGAATAGATGGTAAACCTATTGGTATACAACGGGTATGAATCGAGACTTCGAGCCACTACTAGAATATCAACTAGGAATTTCCAAGTTATAAAACTCAAAAGCACCAGACCCGGGAATCGAATGTCTCACGTAACGATACAGGCAGTATTAGCACGAGGTATTAATATGTGTAAAAGCTGTAATTAACCTATATAGCGACCCCACTGAACTCATATCTACGTGATGTAATATGTCGAGGGGCAGTAAATAAGTGATTGTGACATAAGCCGTTTCAACACTAGATTGTGTCGCAGTAAAGGGTTATGATATTAAGGGTTTTTTTTTGTATATGCATGGCATGGTGCATGGCAATAGGCCTATTGCCATGCACCGGTCACATATTCAGACGCCGGACCACAACTAGAAAATCTGAGTTAGAAAAATTGAATAGTGCCCCAACCGGGATTTGAACACAGGACCCCTTGATCGGCAGTCGCGCTTGCAATCAACACGACCAATGAGGCAGTCATATTTTTGACAGATTTCATGGTCAGTTGTACCAACACAAGTTTCAAAGATGGCAACAACCTGTGATTTATTTCCAACTGATGTCTAAGATCGTCACATGGTTATAAGATGAAGCAACCGTTTCAATTTCGTACCTGAATGCCATTGTTTCACGGAGCGAGTTATAATTTGTGAAATTATTCAAAACGTGATCTTCATCACGTGCCGGTACAGTTTTCTGCCGAACACGTGAACCCATTTCTAAGGGTTGTAAGTCGGTTTTATATAACAGTTGTAGGTATAGATGCAATGAGTACTGTTATTTGCTTAGTTCTGATCTATTTACTGAAATGAAAAATGTTTATATTTCCGGACAGTTCCATGGATCGCAGTCACAGTGAGACTGGGGTTTTGACATATGAACTAAAAATGTCAATTTGATATTTCAACGCTTTGTGCTTGTCACACGTAGTTGTAATATACCCTTATAAATAACGTAATTTGCTATGTTTTTTTTTTCTCTATTCGACCCTGCTATCGTTCCACTGTTGGTACATGGGACTCCTCTCAGAATGGGAGGATTAAGGCCATTGTCTGTCACGCTGGCCAAGTGCGGATTGGCAGACTTCACTCACCTAGAGAAGAATTTTTTTAGAACTCTAAAATTCCTTTTCCGTTTCCTGTTCCATTTTCCTTCACCGTTATAGCAAGTGCTATTTTAAATACATTTAATATATATAAATTATAGCAAAACTATCATAAATGATACCTATATTTTAAAATATATATATTTAAATTCATTACAATATTATATATTGCTATACCTACAGATTATATTATAATAATAATATCCTAACACATCTCTACACAGGGCCAATCTGAACCCAAATAAAGCATTACCATGGATTGTGTTTTGGTAACCAACCACACGGTTGATAAATTACAAAAATACATATGAACAAATACTAGTGCTCATCACATAAATTTTCTGGGCGGAAATCGAACCCACGACTCCCGGTGCCGCGTTCAAAATAGCTACGGGTGCGATCACTTGAGCGTAATTAAGAAAATATATTGTATGTAATACATATGTATATCATAATATACCATATACATATATCATAATATGTTGTATATTATAGCTCTGTGACGACGTTGGCTTGCTGTAAGTTTGTATGCTGTACAATGTATATATGTATATGTATCTATTATAAATAAATGTAAGTAGATACATATTATGTGGGCACTCAATGTAATTGTGCGGACGCACATGTCTCGAGTGAAATGGGACAATAAATAAAGACGCTCTTGAGCACTCTCTCGACTTGAGTACGTCTTCAATTTACTTTACTAAGCTTATCATTGACATTTCATTGATAGTATCACTAAAGTTTACAATCTTCTTTAATAATGACTTAGGTAATAAAGATTGATTTAATTTCGTTATGAATTGTACACGAGACCTGTAATGTGTAACGTTTAATCTATACGTAATCTTGATAAATGTGTTATTTTTTTAATCAACATTACACATAGTAAAGTAATGGTCACGAACGTGGTCATTGTCAATTACATAATAGGAACAAATTCAGGTGACAATTGACATATATTTATGTAGTTAAATTTAACGAAATATTTATTAAATGTCTCAGTAACATCTTATCGGTTGTGCAGATGCATTAACTGTATTTTGATGGTTTAATCTTCTTCGGTTATAGATACAGTCCCAGTTAATATAAATGGAGTGATAATTCAATAACAGCAATAATTCCTTATCAAACCTAGCCCTCGTCGTGATGGATTTAGCGATTTAGCAAAACAAACTGTGAATTCGCCGTGCCGTAAAATCCGATGGGAACATGTGTCGAAAACAATTTCCTACTTTGCGTTGGTCAAGGCATGTTTGGGGCAATTTCAGCTTTCATGCAACAATTCGTTTGTTTTAAATATTCGTTGTATTTATGCTTTACGCACGCAATTAATATTCTAAGTTATTTTCCTTTAACTCATCGAAAATAGTTAATCATTAATAATTTATATATTTATTAGTATGAAAGTAACATAGGATATTTAAAGAAATCTGTTAGTCTTAGATGTACAAAAAGAGAGGCCACATATATATGAAACGATCCGTTTTAATTCGGGCCAATAAAATTTTATTTCAAAACGAATGTTTACTGTTAAAAAGTTACATACCTAATTTGATATGGGATTGAAAGTAAAAGCGAAATTGAATACACTGCGAGACTTAAAAATGTTATGTATATAAAGTCATTTTTAAAAGAGCGAGGCTTATACATTAATTTTATTCGTACAATTATGTTCGTACAAATAATTATGGTCGTGCAAAAATATTAATTACTCAAAATTTTAACCTGACAATGTCAATGTGACCTTGACCTGATAGGTCAGATCCTGACTAGAAACACCGGTGAGAAATTTCCAAAATCGGCGTGCATGTCTGAAGAGAGTATTAAATGTGGAACACGCACGGCAGATATGTAACGATGGAGTTATTTAAAACTCGGTCATTTATCCTACCTTTTAAGGGACGTGGCTTGATGGTATAAGAATAATAATAATGTTCTAAATGACTGCCTCATTTGTAGTATTGGTTGCAAGTACGACTGCCGATCGAGAGCTCTTAGGGTCAAATCCCGGGTCAGGCTCTATTGGATTTTTCTAACATACGAGTACATACTCTAATAGCGGCTCGGTGTCTGAATATGTGCCTAATTCATATTGGGGCGTAAACATAACTGGTGCAACGTGGAAAACGTGTATTATACACTCATCTACATAACTCTTCGAGGATTACAGTCGTGATGTTATATTAGTACTACTATTTGTTATATAATTTCCATTTTTTATGAACAAAAGTTTTTATAAGCATGTGTGTTGCAATCAATGAAAATATAAAAAAAATTGGAAAACCTCAATCCTGTTTGGCGCACGCTATACCCGGCTTATATAATAGTTGGTTAAAACATACATACATACATACATATCTTCACGCCAGGTCCCTTGCGGGGTAGGCAGAGAGCACAGGGTGCCAAATATCTCTATTCTTACACACCTGTCGTGCTTCGTCCACATTCACAAATAAACTAAAATTAATTATTCACCTTTACAATGTCACCCCACACATTAAAATATTTATGGTTGTACTTACTGTTCTTATAATTGTTCTATTAATATTATCTGGGTCACTTAGCAAGTTTATTAGAGGGCGTAATACAACAGATGAGAGCAGTTCTATCAGTATAAGCTTCAGTGAATGACAGCGCCATGCCTCTTCTGGTGCTACCAAGTATAGGATTGCTTCAGATACTTCACTTAACAATGCTAGAAAGACACTTAATTATTAAAAACAGAATCAAAATATGTTTTAGGTTTTCCTAAAATAGTTTAAAAAGTTATTTTTTAATGTTAATGTTAATAAGTAACATTGTTAATATAATTAATATAAAGTAACATCACGCCTGTAATCCCCGAAGAGGTAGGCAGAGGAATGTAGAACACTCGCACGTTTCACCGGTCACGTTTACGTCCCACTATGCAATAGGTGGTGAGCCTATTGCCATGCATCGGGTACATATCCAAACTGCAAGCCACTAAGAGAAAATCTAAATTAGAAAATGTAGTACTGCCCGACCTGGGAATCGAACCCAGGACCTCCCGTTCGGCAGTGGCACTTGCAACCAACACTACCAAGGAGGCAGTCATATAATTAACATATTTACTACAAATCAATTATAAGCTGTCCTCACCATATTCCTTTTCAGCGTCTGTACAGTATATGTCACGACATATTTGTTTGTTTTCTATCGAACACTCCAAGTCGAAAAAAAGATCCTTCAAATTGTTACCGCTAAGATGTTCTGAGCTGCTGTAAAACTTTGATTTACCAAATGTTTGTGAATCTGCAAAGTGGTTTCTTTGTTTTAATATAGTGTTAATCTTTAAAATATATTTTCTTTTATATGGTGTTAATTAATGTCATCAAGTACAAAATAATATAACGATTTGTTGGTCAGTAGGACATTTTATAAGAAAAAACTTGTATGCAGTAGCGTAGTGTGGGAGGTCGGTACGAGCGATTTAGGGAGCGACAAAAAGGGTTGTTCGGGGGGCGGCAAAATAATTTTGGTCAGCGAGATTTTCATAAGGCCGAACATATATGTATAACGTTTAAAGAGCCGACAGAAGTTTTTCTTTTTGTTTTGCTCGTCGAGATTCTCAGAAAGCCAAACATATGTAAATGTATTAAAGAAGCGACAGCGGTTTTATTTTTGCTCGTCGAGATTCTCAGAAGGCAAGACATAGGAACTTTTAAGGGGCAGCAATATTTTCCGAAACCCACACCACGCCAATGCTTGTAGGCAAGTACAACTAAGAATGTCTAATGTACAAAATGTGGGAAACAATCTCTTAAAGGAGACTCATGTCCAACAGTGGTAGTAAACAGGCTGATGATGATAATGAACCAATATGTGTAACAAGGTATTTTGTACAAGCATAGTCTTTCCCATCAAACTTGATCACATAGCCAGCATATTATTGTTTTAGAAACTTCACACTATACTCCTAAATGTCAAAAATAATCACAAAAACTAATTATTAAGCATTTTGTCACCCATATGCGACTAAGTATTAAGTGACTTATATAATATGTAAGCTATTCTAATAAGTTATGTGCAAAATTTGTAGAGATTCCAATTTAAAAACGAATACCACTCCACTAAAATGTCTTTTTTCAATGTGTAAAGGAAAGTAAATATAGCTACATTTTACTTAATTAACATTTCTTCAATTAATGAGAATAAATTCGATTATACCAGTTGGCCAAGAAATATCAGTGTCACTCTTATTCCGTCTATGAGTTTTCTTTTCCTCGGTTTGTTTCTTTGGACTTTGCCTTGTATTCCCATTAGAAACCTCCTTGGCATTCACTAACTGTATGTGTTTCAGTCTTACTCTTGATTGCTTGAATAATTTTAAATGCATTGTTAGCTCTTCCGGAAACTTTGTTGATAGAAGGTGAATCCAGTCAACAATTTTTACTCTGTAATTTATTTAGGCATTAAAAAAATAACGTTTTAATGTAGTATGTAACCACTACAGGTCATCAGACATAACAACATCATTCCTGAATTTTCCTGAAACTGTAGGTAATCGAGTATAGTACTACAACTAGTCACCAGTTATGTGATTTGTTCCATCTAGGAGTGGGTAATATCGCTTTTTACGAATATCAAATCGAATCTATATATTGATATTTGATATCTGATATCAAAACACTATATTGTATTAAACTATATATTAAGAAATATTGTCAGATAAACCCGATGCGCCGTATGCCTGATACGATTTTTCTAGTATCGAAACA
>DWFO01000227.1:0-23274 GCA_018246595.1 Mimoniades nurscia nurscia
AATGTGATTTCGTAATGCTGCATTACACATCGTAAACGCAGTCTATCTCGCCGAGTGCTTTAGAAGTAGCGAAGAAGTGTGCGTAACATTCATCGTGCGTAACAAACTGTTTTTTGTTATTTTTTTCGCCTGTATCCATCAGGGATAATGTAGGATTCTAATGGTGAAAGAATTTTTCAAATCGGTCCAGTAGTTTCAAAGCCTATTCAATGCAAACAAACAATCAAAATCTTCCCTCTTTTTGATATTAGCATATACTATGGTGCGGAGATGTAGGTTGATTTTCATACAAATTATTCATTGTGAAGAGATTTATTGGCACGTGGCCGCCGCAACCTATGGATATTATAAATCCTATACATATATCACTTACTAACATTGAACAAGCTTATAAGAGCTACAAGAATCATACTGTTAATACTGGGACGGTTAAGAGGAGGACGTGTTAATAAAATAATTAGTCACATCTATGAACACTGTTAACGTGAAAACTTGCGGATAAATATGATTGCGATATAATAATATTTTGCCGTAGAAACTTATAACTTACTCGTTTGTTGATGTTATACATATTTATGTTAATTGAATTTATTTAGGTGTCTTGTACGGCTACTTGCGAAGGAGACCTCTGAAGTGCGTTTATGTTACCTGAGATGAGATAAGAGAGCTGTGTGTTTTGAAATCCATACATCATCATCGTTAACCGAACTCAGCTGGATAGACCTCAGACCGTCACCACCAGTGACGTAATCTTATTGATCGCCTGCTGAAGTTTGTTATTAACATCACACGTGCCAATTATTAACTGTGTCAGAGTTTCACAGTTTATATAAAGGTGAACATACGATGTTTTTACATCTACCGAGCGATGCAGTTAATAGAGTCATTCATCACCATAAGTGGAACGACCAGAAGCTGTTATAGCGATGTTTACAAACTTATTATAAGCATATACATATATTTATTTATAAGTCGCACTACGACAATGTTGGTGGAATGGTGGATTTAATAGGGTATGTTTTTGTACATTTGATAAATGTGTAATGTCTCTTGAATAATTAAAAATATTAATGTGAGTACAACGATTTGAAATTTCGTGTGAGTTTTAGTCATCTTGGTGGGATGTATGGTCACTTGTTTGCCTTAAGATTGTGAAGTTTTAGGACCATACTCCGCCATGTTGTACAAATATGTATTTGCTTTGTGCCATATTAAGCTGTATGTTGCACGTCCGTTTAGTTTAGTATTGATACTCGCAATGACTACTGCCATGCGATTTCACCATCTACCCTACAATTCTCGTAAAGTTTAAACGGATTTCAAATTACCCTCAATTTGACTGCGCGTTCTTTTGTGATTCTGTTTTACAGATATCTTCGCCTATTGTAAACCAGAATTTAAATTATATTTTACATGAATTATTTATCTCAAGTGTACAATACTTAAATGGCCCACAAACACATTATTCCTAAGAATTTTCTTGGTTTGACTGCCTCGTTGGTCGTGACTGTGGAAGTAACTGGTGAAACGTGGGAATGTTCTACATTCCTCTGCCTACCTCTACGGGGATTACAGGCGTGAAGTTACTTTTTTTCTTTTTTTTTTCTTGGTTATATTATTTATTTGGAAAAATTGTATTGTACAAACATATCTTCACGCCAGACCCCTCACGGGGTTGCCCCAGGGCACGAAATTATTTTCTTACATATCTATATAAGCATCGAATATTTTAAATCGAACTCGTGGATCCAACTGTTGGATGTGTTTAACGTCATAATGATATTCGCTTTCATCGCGTCAGCAGCACCGCAGCGGTAATGGAGTCATTTATCATTCAAAGTGCAGTCGGTAAGTCGGCACAGTGGGTTATTGCGATCAATCAACTACGTTGTGTAATAATCTGTGTACCTTATTTATTACGGGTTGACGTTTGTGCAACCGCGTTCCGTATAAATAGGTCAGGTAAAAAATAAAAGGAGATTGTCTTTTTTTTGTAATCCAAATATTTTTTGTAATCCAGCTGAAATATGTTTTGGCGTTTTTACATGA
The DNA here is from genome assembly GCA_018246595.1 of Mimoniades nurscia nurscia. Classification (NCBI taxonomy): domain Eukaryota; kingdom Metazoa; phylum Arthropoda; class Insecta; order Lepidoptera; family Hesperiidae; genus Mimoniades; species Mimoniades nurscia. Next base: position 2,050 of record DWFO01000227.1, read on the forward strand.
TTCCTTTTTTACTTTTTTTTTAAATGTAATGTTTTTTTTTCTAATATTTTTTGTTTTGTTTTTCCGTTGCTCAGTGAAAACAATTATCTATATTTATCGTCCATTATTTCTACATAGCCCCATGATTTCAGATTAGACCTACTTTTACGGCACCCTCGAGAGTTCAAATGGGGAATTCTGTTTAAGAATTAAAATTTTACTTTACCAGTTACCCTGGGGCGGGATTATTTTTGGGCGATCTTATGTTTTATTTTAAAAACGAGGTACGTGATTTTGAAAATACCTGCCATATACATAATATATTTTTAGAGCAATATTTTTCAACAATTTTATACATATCGACTCAGAATATTTTTGGTATCAACTATCTAGTTTGTTTTATTGATAAGGACATTTATTTAAACATATTCAAAATCATCTTGTTTTGAATATAGTTCACATTTCCATTTATATTTATTTTGATTTATAGAGTTCATGCCATCGTTGTGTTATGGAATCAGTGTTATTAAAAAAAATAAAGTAAGAGAAAGTGTTTGCTACTGGTGTTAATTTTCTCAGAATGTCATGTTGTAGCAGCTCCATGATTTGGGATCTGCTTTGTAACTGCTCCCTCGGGAGCTCAGGTGGGGTGAAGCTACTACTTAAACATTGACAAGCTGGTTCGGCTACGTACATCAAAGCCTTCATAATGCAGAACACCCCCGGCTCCTTCGTTTCTGTTTGTGCCGAGAAATATACCTTAACTGTTGATTGTCATTGATATTTTTGCAAGTGTACATACTACTCGTATATTTAAACATACATAAGTAAACCTGTAAGTTTCTGTTACTTTTAAGTCTTTTTTTATTCACCGGTTATGAGTCACTGTAAAACGAAATACTGACTATTTTGTATGCTAGGTTTTTTATCTATACAATATGTAATAAAATAATGACAAAAGTAAAACTTCGTAAATGTAATGTCTTTTTATAAGTAGTAACTGGTACATATATAAAAAAGTCTAGCATACAGTTCAGAAAAACAATTTGCACCGCATTTTTCTACAAACAATGAAACTTTAATGCGAAAATATATGAGTGAATATTAATCATATGAGATACATTGAACAACAGGATGTTTCTATGTATGATAAATGGAATTTCGCTCTCACGTTTTCATAACATTTCAACGACGTTATATTTAAAAAAAAGAGAAATATTTTAAGTGCACTTGTAAATAGATCCGAAATGGAACGCAGACAATGTGTAGTTATGATGATAAGTGCTTCTCTTGTGTTGCTGCTACTACGTATATATACGCAGGCACAAAGACCTGCAAGCAACTGGGTCACGTTCACGATTGTTTCCACTGTTGTTACGATAACGTTATTTCACCGGATACGTCTTTTACGTAACTGTGTTGAACATTAGTGCTAAATTTTTATATTGTAATATTTATTGATACATATATTATAGGTACATATTTAAAAAAACGCGACTTTAAGTAAACGCGCTGATCATCATCAATTTTGTTATTGTTACTCTGTTGAAAATGGATCTCCAATCAGAATGAGATGGGTTAACGCCATAGATTACAACGCTGGTCGTGTTGGAAGATTTCTAGCGCCTTAGAGAATATTCTCTAAAGTCCATAAGCTTTATGATATTTTCCATTACCGTTAGGCAAGTGACGTTCTTATTTTAAAACCACAAATATTTGTAACGACAGAGTTTTGCGCCAGGTGGAATCCAGATGTGCAATGGGTAGTTATATCAATTGAACGATTGATAGTCTGCATGCCATTTCGCTTCTGGTAAACACAAAAATATCTACAACTATTAAATTAGCTCAAAACTTCTATTCAATCAATGTATCTATCAAGGTCCCAACAGCGGAAACACACTCATAGTGCATCTTCCCTGAGCTTTTAGAGGGTAGCGCCCTACACAACATTTCCCAGGATTGATTCCCTCCCTACAAATATGACAAAAGTATGGCGACGATTGCGAGTGAAGTGGATCCGTCAAGTTGTGACACGTCTTCACAGAATGGGGAGGATTTGTCGGTATTTGAATATTAAAACGTGGGGAAAATTGAAATAGGCCGCTGTTTAAACAGACGCTTAGTGGAGCTGACATGGTGCAAATACTTTATATCAAAATAATCTATCTACTTATGAATTATGATGCGAAATGTTTAAAAAGAGTTTTTACCGACTTTTTACCGCTGCATTGGAAGACGTTCAAGTTGATGGAGTGGAAAGGACTGAGAATTAATATCAATGGCGAACACCTCACACGTCTGAGATTTATCGACGGTACCTATTTATCGGAATTGCTAGACGAGTATATTGTAGACGAGTGTATTTACCCGAGGCAAATGATCCGAATGGGTAAGTCCAACTACGAGAGAGAAGTAACTCAAAGGATTTAACTCGGTTGGGCAGTGATAACATACGGTGTTGAGACGTGGTTATTTACTGTGGGCTTCATACACAAACTTAAAGTCGCTCAACAAGCTATGGAGAGAGCTATACTCGGTATATATTTTCGCGACAGAATCCGAAAAGATGAAATCCGTAGAAGAACTAATAACATGGACATAGCTCTCGAAAGTAGAAGTTGAAGTGACAATGGGCAGGGCACATCGCTCAAACGACCGATGCCTGACGGGGAAGATAGTGTTAGCATTAGCATCCAACCTGGTGTAGAAAGTGAACTGAACCAACCAACCAAAATACAGATGCAAAATACAACGAAACAGTTTGGTACATTCGCCGACGAGAGTAATGCAATTTAGCGTGAGCGGGAGCAAGTGCGCAATGCATGATTCGCCCCAATAACCCGTCTCGTTCACTCATTGCAAAACATCTATCTTTGACCTCATCACACATTTACCCCTTCGCGTTACACGATTTGGATTAAGCGTCGCCATAGCAACCATCCTAACAACGATATTTGTTAATTCCAACTCATATTGATCCCGTGTATCCCAGCGATTCTCTGAGCTTCTCATACAAAATTTACAAATTACACCCATTATCAGGGGCCAAGTAAATCTGGGGGGTTTCTGTACAGGGGATTAGCGAGGGTTATCTATTAGAGGAAATTAAACGTTAAACGAATGGATTAAGGAGCAATTCAGTTTAATTAAGACGTAGGTGTGATAGAGAGGTTTATGGGTGTAGTTTCGGGGGCTCATCTGGATTGTTATTCGTGTTTTATTGGTACGTTCCTCGGCACTTCAAGCTCAAGTGATTTAGATTAGTTTACTATTTTGACTTAATTTGACGCCTGTAATCACCGAAGTGGTAAGCAAAGTAGTATAGTACACTCCCACGTTTCACCAGTTACATTTCCGTCTCACTACGGAATAGGTAGAGTGAGTCTATTGTCATACACCGGGCATATATCCAGATTCAGAGCACAAATAGAAAATCTAAATTAGTAAAATCCAGTTGTGCCCGATCCGGAATTTGATCCCAGGATTTCTCGATCGGCATTCGCGCTTGCAACCATTCGACGGACGAGGCGGTTTAAAGGTTTCTTGCTGTTGATACCCATGGTCTATTAACGGCCGTCTGTTCATGAGCTGAAGATAAAATGTGGCGCGTACATTAAACCATTAAATGATCTCTCTTTAGGTTGATATGATGGTAACAGTACATGACGTCATTCATATGTTTTTACGCGTGCTCAAATTAATTTATTGTAGTCTTCATCCATCAACCTGTACCTCAAAACTTCCGATTTCGACATGTAGACATCGATGCCTAAAACTTTCTGGCTGTTAAACTTCACAAAGTGAAAATTATCTTTGAAAATAGTAAATTGTAGTTTTTATATTTTTGTATACAAAACAACGTATTAAAGTTAAAAAGGTTTTCTACAAACATGTATAATTATTTATATGAAATGTAGTTTAGAAGAATATAGTACAAATACGAATATTGTCTATATACAGTTTTACATTAAAACAGCTGAATAAGTTTCGTAATTCGGAAACTCCACATGAAGTCTGGAAAATCCTGCGCGTCGCTAAGAGTATCTACTTTTTTATACTTTTTATTAAAACGATCCAACGACTAGTGCAATAAAATTATCTGAACATGAATTTGATATTTGTATTTAGGTCATACGAGTATTAGTTTCAATTTTATGGTCCTTCGAGAGCTTTATTTTTAGTCAATCGTATTTTGTTTTTTATAGTCAATAGCACGTGCGTGTATACGAAATTTTCACAATGGAATATTCATGGCGATTCATTCACTGATTTTAATAAGTATCCAGGAGGATTTGTAAACTAAATTTTTGATGTTGAAAGTCACAAAAGAGTCATTGGCATTCATTACTGACTGTTACCGGTCAGGGATGTCTGGAATCAATATTGAAGTGAATTATAAGAATATAACTGCTAGGCCTTTAAAGCTCTTAATAAGACTATTGTTAGAAAAATAATTTATCTCTTTACTTTGAATTTGGAATCACCATATTTTTCGTCAGTTACAGCACCACTGGCGACGTGGTGATGTGTGACCATTTATAGAATTGTCTAGTGAAGTTGATCAGTATACATGAATACCTTTATTAACAGTTCCTGTTTGCCTCACCTACTACCAACGTGGTGTCACGTTTCCGTGGTGGGACGTTTGACATAATTGGTGAATCGTGGTGGTGTACCACACTCTTCCGCCTAACTCCTTGAGAAAATACAGGCGTGACGTATGTACATATGTATATTTTACCAGAAATATATTGAAACGAAAACGCTCACATGTCAAAATCCCGACATTAATGACGACTCCCTTTAAAAGCTTACAGAACTTTTATAATACTTATAAATATTTAATATGCGTTCAACGCTAACTACTTTCTTTTATAAAAAATACAGACAACAGCATCGTCAAAAGACTGGAATATGAAGCATTTTCAATGTTGAACGGCATAGTTTTTTTTATCATTATTTTTGAATACCACGAGAATTGTTTGGTTTTACAACTTTAATTTGGCTTTTGGTTTGAAAATGAAGCCCAAACGGCAGCGCAATATGCCGTATGCATGAATACAAAGTGATAGGGCTGTCACAAGTTCGATTTGTTTGATGTTCATATAGGTGTAGAATGTATGCATTTCATTTGAATTTTATATGTATCATCATCAGCCTATAGTAGTCCACTGCTGGACATAGGCCTCCCCTGTGGGGTTATGCTCGTTATCCCAACGCTGGGCATGCGGGTTGGGGAACGCAGAGCACACCTCGCACCGCCTACGCTGCTGCCCATAGGCGGCCAGGGCATGTACTGTGCCTAGGTAGTCCATGCCGTACCGGGATCTGTCTGCACCGAGTTTAGTCGCCTCTTACAAGGCGCTATATCTCGGCAAGAAGTCGGGGGGTGTATTCTTATTCCGCCCACACAGGGAACGATATATGTATACGCTTACTAAATATTGTATTTGTACCTCAGCCGTAACAATACTGGCTTACCAGTGAAAATCTGACCCTGAATGACCGAATTACCCTTTGAGATCGTATGTAAGTATTACGGGTCCCAGGGACCATTCAGCCTTTCTTGCTTCAATGAAATAAAAGAGAAATGTTATTTTTGCTTAAAAGAATTTCCAAACGTTTTTTAACAGAATTCATTTGTTATATAAAGGTCAAAGGAACTTCAAGAGAAAAATAAATTGATATGTTTTTAAGAAGTATACTGATCGACGTACTCTAACTCTTTGATATTCCCAATCTTTAACAGTAAAAGATGAAAAAAAAAACTCGCCTGTTCCCGTTTCTTGGAATATTTTAATATTTTCCCGCGAATGGATGACGGTTTCTTGATTAATGGTTCTTTTAGTATTGAAGAGCTGATAATGGTGTAATAATAACTAGAAGAAATAGGTCTAAATGGCCTTAGCGCCTATGGGCAGCAGTGGAGGCGGTGCGAGAAGTTACGCTCTGCTATCCCCAAACCACATGTGCCCAGCGTTGGGATTATGGGCATAACTTCTCAGGGGTGTCCTATGTCCAGCTGTGGACCTCAATAGGCTAATGATGAAGATGAATCAATAGGTCTGGTATTAGAGACGTATTTACGAATAATATTTAATAGTTATAATAGGATATTCAATAATATCAATCCTTTTATTGTTCCACGGTTGAGTACGGGTATCCTTTCACAATGAGAGAATAAGGCCAACGTCTGCCATGCTGGCTAAGTGCGAGTTGGCAGACTCCACACGCATTACAGAACGTTATCGAGAATATTACCCGAAGAGTAATACTCGAAGAAGACAGAGGAGTGTAGAACTCTCCCAATGTCACACACCTATGTATACATGTAATATATTAATATACGGTCAATACGGTCAATAATTGTATATACGTATTATTACAGATATGGATCTCGATTGATCCGATTAAAATCTCAAACGAAATATTAAAACGTTTAATTAATTTGTGATTGAGCGCCAACCCTGAAACAAGGGTCGTGCGGGAATGCCACATCGCTGAATTATGCAGCGGCGGAGGAAAGGCTCTAGCCACATTGTAAGCTTTATACGCACTTTATGCCTGCGTTACCTACATATTATGCTTTTTTGGAGCTTATTGAATTTTTTATTATTTCGACTTGAAGACCACTTAGTATTCTGCACATTTTGTAAATTGTCGTACTAATAGTGAAGTTTAGTACGCGTATTACGGTTTAAATTACGGTTCTGTGTTGTTGTGTACCGAGCAATATACAAATGCATAGAGTCACAATACTGCTATGTAAAATAAAATAGGTACAGGTTCTATTACCGAGCTGTTAAAGTTATTCTCTCCACACTTGTACCATTTATTGCGTCCTATACAAACAATAAATTATATCGTTATTCATATAAAACTATTTGTTGACCAGTTTCGTATTGTATATAGACTTTATGAGCATTTATTAACTGCATTCCAAACTATGTATACATATGTGGCATGTACCTTTCAATTTATGTTTTCAGTTTGATACAAGATTTATAACGTAGGTATTAATACAGTCATCAAATAGGTGTAGGTTAAGTAACAGTACTCATGTAATATTTCCCATGAAATAAAAACGAATTACCATTCACGTAAGTGTAGCTCACCATAAAACAACATATGAAAATTCACATTAGCTTATGCGGTTTGTGTCTTCTTTACGAACAGTCGTAAAGATAAATTTGATGCTGTCTCACTGTTCGCGAGTAAAAGATATGACTTAAAGTTGATGAGTTACGGATTAAATTTATGTGATGGATTTCGAACCAATGTTATTTCAGGTATTTGATGGTTTTTATTATATAGTCATGCCAGGTCTCTTACTGGGTATCCCTAATTTATAGACCTGCCGAACTCTTCTACATTCATCATACTCTACATACAGGCCACGCTGCCGCTGGTTTTGTAATTTCGTGTGTTTTTTTTCTAAATTCAGATATAATTTTTGGCAGTAGTTATACAAATTTTTACAATAACTGGTCTACCTGATTTGGTAACATTTAAATAGTTTTTTTTTTTAAACCTTGTTCATTTCGATACCTTATTACAATGCTTTATGGACACTTTCTCCTTTTTATGTTCAGTTTTCGGCCTTATTTACTACAAGGTGCGTCCTGCGGTTTCACCCGCGTATGTTTTAAAAGAAGTCACAAAATTATAATTAATACTTCAGTATACACAATATTTTTTGTCATATTTTTCAGCTTAGTTACCGTACGATTATGAATAAGGTAACTTTTTATTAAGTCTTAACTTTATTAGCTTCTCGCCTATAGTCAAATGACTTTCTAATCACATATTAGATGCTTATAAAATATTCCAAATTCGACGACGAAAACTATTAAATGATATCTATAAGCAATATTCGATTCTAATACTTCTGAATAAGACATATTTTAAATATTTGTTGTAAATTACAGTGACTTTTACTGTTATTAAAGTATACATGTACATGAACATTGGTGATTTTTCATTTTGTTTAATTATTAAAAAATGCAATCTATTCAATATCATGAGGTCATTGCACCCAATTAATAGATATCGGTTTCGGTACCAACTCGCCCTCCAATAGATCTCAAATTCCGACATATTTGTACCGATGTAAACACACGGAATTTAAAGGTAATTTATTACATTTAGAAGATGTAAAAATGACAGTGAAATTGAAGTTGCGATCTTTGTATTTTAATGCGAATTCAGAGTTTTATCCGACATTTTGAAATCTAGATAATCTTACGATTAGCTATCTCTAACTATTTAATAATTATTAAGTGTTTAATATTTTATTCTGTAATAACATCGTGAGCACAACCAACTGTAAATAAATACGCGTCATCGTAAATAAATAGCTCAAGCTATAATTAAGCGCTGTATTAGGTTATGCTATTTTATTGCGCGGCCATTTTATGATCGAATTGATGACGTTATAAGTATGTCAATGCATTAAAGTCAAGTTAAATTTATTAATAGATCCATATGTTCTTAGTGTGTTAAAAAACCGACGTTCGTGATTAATTTTCATTGTATGTTTTCTACGAGAATACAAAATAACTTTGATGATTTCATTTTTATAACGGCTACCTATTTGATTTATATTGAAATGAATGGAATGTATGAAGTGAATGGTAATATTGTATGTGTCTGTATATTCATGTTGCAGCTCTTGAGTTATTTCAGCTGTGGTTTTTTATTTCAGTAATATTAACCGCAAGACTAATTTAAAAAATCTGGGAGATTTTTTCCGACTTTTCAAAATTATTTGCGTTTTTGGGTTGGGTTTTTGTATAAACATTATGAAGAGACTTACACATCGTAGAATTCTCCATAATGTTTCCTAGTATATGTAAATTCTGCAAATTCCTGCCTGTATTCGGTTATCTCGACAGACAGTAGCCTTATTTGAGAGTAAGTACTACTCTGTCCAACAGTGGGATAATGAAGGGACCATAAATAATGCCAAAATTAAATAATAATATGATAATAAGCATATTTAAGCATAATGTAATTGAAGACGATAATTTAACACATTTATAACCATTATTAGATATGGTAAATATATTTTTGTTTTTAAAGTATGTAACATTAATTCTTTAATCATGGACTTAGATACAAAATTCACAAGACGTGATTGCGAAACATGAAAACTTCTGCAACAACATTTGCCAACTCAATGCAAACATTAAATCTTACCGCTTATACAATATTATACACTACATTACATTAATGATTGATTTATTCCTTGTACCGTATTCTGAAGTCAATTTCATTGGTAATTAACAAGAAATATATGTCGATGAAATAGCCAATTTGGAGCCTTTTTGAGATTAATGGGCATATATTGAACGTTGATTTTTTGTCGTTGTCTCGTTGACCGAGTGGATGCACGCATGATGGCTGATTGATAGATCCTTGGTTAGTCATGATCTAATAGTAACTGACACTGGGATCTAATAGTAACTGACGAAGATTTTTCTAACTTGAAATTTGTAGTAGTGGCCCGGAGTTTGGATTTGCGCCCGTTGTATTTCAATAGTCTCAACCTATTCTATAGTGCAACGTAAATGTAACTGGTGAAACATTAGGGTACTGCACTCCTCTGCCTACCTCTTCGGGGATTATATGCATGATGTTACCTTTTGATTTTTGTTTCAGAAATCGTGGAGGAGCAGCGCTGTCACGATTATGAGTTTCGTTTGACCTGTCGCGACTTGGACACGCACATAGCGGTATTAGAGGCGTGGTACACCACCATAGACGACTACCAGCGCACCTCGAACGAAACTCTAACGCACGAGAGCATAAAAATAAAAACTGAAAACGATTCTGAACTGAATCAAGTGTATGTGTACTCTAGTCCAAGACACAACGGCGTCTACCAACTGACGAACCATTCCAGTGTTGACAACGCGAGCGATGCGAGTGTGAACGTGAACAGTTCGTTCGATTACGAGCTGCGTCTTCTGAACGATAGCGCGTTGGGCTTTCCGACCGATGTGAACGACACGATCGACATGTCGGTGGACTCAGTGAACGTGACCGTCGGCTGCGGTGTCGTGACGTACGCGAGGAGTTACGCAAGTTGGCACGAAGGTGACAGACGTCGGCGACCAACGGCAAGGGCATCGTCGATAAACCTACGAGCGCCGCTGAGTTATCGGTGAGTTTATTGTTCTAGTTCCATTAGTAGGGCCATTAATTACTCGTCTCGAATCTCGGAACACGATGTTCGTGTTCCCAATCGGTTGACATAATTTTTTCAGATAAAAAATAGAACAATCAAAGTCCTACAAAGTACACAATTACTTATGTTATTCTATAACGAACACATGTTGTTCAAGGTATATCGTTTGGAAACCATAATATCGCTGTTCTTATTATTTTCATTAATAAATAATGTTGTATATGAGACCACTGGAAGACATTTGCGGACGAATGTTCGAGCATTGATCTTTCTTGTTTGAAACGTAGCGTATTGTGTGATTATTCTGGTGTTTAGGTTTCGCAACATGTAAATAATCGTCAGTTGATAGATTAATTTTTTATAATTGTAACTTACGAAGAGAGGTTTTAGTGCGCAATGTCTTTATCCTTACAGACCTGACTTGCTACATTCACAACTGTCTTAGTTTTTATAGACTTCTCGGTCCCCCATCAGCCAGTATCTGATCTATTTAGTCAATATAGGTGGGTATTGGTCTCCCTTGGTCTACCTGCATCCATCCCTTGTATATACTTACACGTAAAATATTGTAATGCATTCTGTTCCATTCGCTTACGATGTTATCAAGTAGTATGTCATAAATATATCAAGCTCAGGCAAAGAGCTATGGTATACAATGCCGTATAATGAGGGTCTGCATGAGTTTTATTTCTCCATAAACGGCCTACGTGCTGCTTAGTTTAAATCACTCATATAAATAATGTATGGGAAAGAGTAAATCTTTAATTCTAACATGTATCGGACACAGAGATTTTTGGTATTTGGAATGTCAAGCGTACAATGTCGTCTTTTAACGTTGTACATATATAAATATCTAACTATATCTTCTGTCACCATCACCATCATCATCAGCCCATCTCAGTCCAGTGCTGGGCATAGGCCTCCCCCAAAGAGTGTTCTGTTCTGTATATTAAACATTATTATTAGTATTAATTGATATGATTATAAATGTACCGTCTTAATTGTCGTATGCGTTATCGGAATGGCCTGACTAGTAATCTGTGCGAGCTCGTGAAGAAGGACCTAAGGACCTACGCTCCCCACCTATTCCACAGTGGGCTGTAAGAGTAACTGGTGAAACGTAGGAGTGTACTACACTCCTTTGCCTAACTCTTCGGGGATTACGGGTATGATGTTAAGTTTGTTATATACTAATCTGATTAATATGTGTAAGTATGAAAGCAGTTCATATTACTCAGCATCGGTTTTATCCGATGACAATTCTAGTTGCGTTGATCCTAAGATGATCTTCTCCACTGTTATATGTAAACGTTTATTCGTGAACTGGCAGCCACAAAGTTCAGACCTAAACACATATTGGTTTAATAATAATTACATCGTGGGAAAAACAGATGTACCGGGATCGTTGCTCCGGGCGAATTGTATACATACATACAATTATGTTGTCGAAATAGTTAATTTAATTTCTTATCATATTCGTATATAAGTGTCTTCTTACGGCTGATAACAAAATGTAAACTTATAAATCTTTTAAACATATTAAATCAATTATTCGTCTTTAGCAAAAAAAAATCCGTATAATTTATTAAATCGCCATTTTAAATTTCGCACTTTATCAGCTCCGGTGACTTTTATCTATTAATGGTGTACTTTTTTATTTATTTGTGTACGCAAACGTGTATTATAATGTCGTTTGGAACAGCCCACCTTGGCTTATCAGCAACACAAATACGGATAACCTTCGACCTTTAGTCATTCAACGCTATTTAAATTAGTGAATGGCTCGCGTCACCACGCTTTTGATAATGTGCAGTCGATTCTAATAAAACCTACATGTATACACAGTTTGTATTGTTTCTGTTGTTGTCGTCACTTTATCGTGGACTCTTGGCTAAGTTAGGAATCTGCAAAACGAGCTTGCTTATATTAAAAGCGTTTTGAATGTAAAAGAAATAACCCAGGTGTGTAAGAATATACATTTTTCGCATCTGCGTCTCTCTGTATAATCTTTAGCGGACGTGGGGAATGTATAAAATATCACTATCAAGATAAGTGTCATACACTGACATGTGTGTACATTATGTAATGAGTACCCAAATCAATACGTCCTCAAGTGATTCTGTGACCTCATAGACAGGACAATCAAGGGAAGGTGGATTAAAGCTGGTCTATTTGCGTTTACTCGCTGAAGCTCTCTTTATATTGATGAAAAGACAAGAGAATGATCGCGTGATATGTTGAATCGACAATAAAATGCATACCTAAGCATATTTCTGTGTATTGTGTTTGTATGTTATCGTTCTAAATTTAAACATCACTTTGTTTACTAAAGAGGAAAACACCGGGTGGAAAATATACATTTTTATACACGTATTTATATGGAAATTTCACATCTAGATACAAAATGAAGTCATGCTCAACACATGAAAGTTTAATCTCGATGAGAATCGAACCAACTACCGCCGACTTAGCAGGATCATTGACCACAAGACCGAAAGTCCAGTTAACTAGCCATTATTGTAACATATCGCTTATGTGTTTCCCTCCGAGGGTTCTTTCCATGCGCCATTCGTTACGGGCCATTGCGGCTCGTACCCGAGTCAGGGTAAACATCTTCAATATCGTCTGACCGACAAAACTTCGTAACTCACTTTATCTGAGAAGTTCGAACGAAAATCAGTACACAGATCACATTACAAAGATATTCCCTTGCCGATATATTGCTATTGCCCACTGTCATACATCGCTCGAGATGGTGGGATGTGTAGAATTTGAGCAACATTCTTCGTTTCAACTTCGCTTTACAATTTACCACAAAATACAATACAAGCCTTTTGTTACGGTATGAAAACAATCTGTTTTTTTGTTTGTTTGTTTGGATGTTAATTATCTTTCGGGAATATCGCGCGTTTATGAAGATTATCATGAATCTAGAATAAGGAATTCAAAATATATCTGCTCTCTGCTACGCTGTGAGGAACCTGGCGTGATGGTATGATAGTGATGATAATATAAAATATTAAAATAATTTTCGAACACTTGTTGATTTTCTACCGATGCCTGTCTACATCGATTTATTCTTCAGTCTTTTAATCGCGTTGATAAGTGAAATTATTTGTCTGAATTATCATTAATCTTACCTTTGTATGTTGTAGGATTACTAATCTGAAGAAAGATTCGTAGAAGTTGATCGGTATAGGGTTGCCACTCTTCGTTAATTACCAATATTTAAGGGAGAAGCGTTCTGCGAATTACTTAACCGATTAATAAATACACATTGTGCTAGTCCTATCACGCCGGTGGGTCTTTGTTGTATCATTTTACATTATATTAAAATTTTTAGTCATAAAATATTCAGAACGAGAGCGGACGTTGGAAATAAAATAGTGATTTTCGTCTCGTAGCTATTAATTTACCGTCTGTCAAATCAGACCACCATGGTGGACATTTTGTAAATAAATTTTACTTCTAAATGTCTGTATGCCGGCAATAACTCTTTCGTTCGATTAGGATTCCTCTAGCGCTCGACTGCAAAGAATTTCCTCGTCGAGGAATTCGTTTGAAGTTCAGCAAAGGAATGATAGTTGCTTCGAAAATGAAATACAAAGCAACGTCTAACTATTATCTGCTACTTCGGTTACGCAGATATCTAAGTGACACCCGTACATTCTATACAATAATTCACTCTTTAATAGGTTCGTTTATAGTTTTTTATACTTGTTTACAAACATGTTTTAACCCGATTAAAGTCCGCATTTTCGCCTCTTCGTGAACGACCACCCTTATAATAATAAAACCGACGACTTCAATGGCAAAATGCGATACTAAAATCCTTTTATAATATTAACGGCCAGTAAAACGATTAAAGTATTACGAAAAATATAAAATTTGGCAAAATTGAGGGTCCTGTTTGGCACTGGTCATTGAAAAATCATAATGGCAAAATGTAGGGAACCAAAGCACATTTAGCGGAAAAATTCCCGTCCTTGAGATAATTGCCTCAGCGACCTTCTATGAAATCTTCAAGTTTACTGCATGAGGTACGCCAAATGATAATTATTAAAAACTTCAAGGCTTCATCTTTAATTACAAAATCTACTTACATTGCCTAGATGAAAATGTTGTTTTAAAATTTTATATACACACATACAAACACACACATACATCATTCACTATTCATATTAATAGGTTATAATTTGCAAATTTAATTACGTATATAGACATTCAATAATGTTTCATCATCAATTTGTCTCACATCGCTACTGGACACAAGACTCTCATGGCGATTGTTGTCCATATACCTAATCCTCACGCTGTGCATGCGTGAGATATTTAATCTTGAACTTCACTGTTATGAAAAAAATAATGTTGTCTAGTTTTCCTATATATCACTTGAAAAGTGTATTAAGTTGCACTAATAATTCCGCTCTCGATTTAGATTTTATGTTCACGAAAATGGTTGCAAGCATTACCAAGTTGTATTTCTGATAATACCCAACTAGTTTCCAAGTAATTTATTTTAGTGTGAATAAATGCCTAGCGAAATAAAAGCTCGAGTGAATTCGACGAGCTTTTCATTAACTCTATGATTCCACTCTACAAAAAGCACTCACAGTAATCGTTGTCTCGCCGGCGCGCAAATATTTGCTGTAATCAAGTTCTTGATTTAACGCGTTCTCTTTGTCTTTAATAAATGTCTAGAGTTCGGATGATTTTTATGTTATGTTATAAATTGAATGGTTTAATTTTAATAAGATATTGAATTGGGAATAAGATGATATCGCTTAGTCATCAAAAACCCTTATTGTTCCATTGATGGAACATGCGTCTTGTCTCATTATGAGATTAGTTAAGGTCATATTCTGCCACGCTGTCCAAATGCCTGTTGGGCGGTTTCACCACCTTGGAAAACATTATGTAGAACTCCAGGATGTGTAGGTTTATTCACAAAGTATTCCTTCACTGTTTCAGCAACGAACATTTAATCTTTAAATGCACATAAATTTGCAAAGAAAGAGATGCGCGCCAGGAATTGAACCCTCGATTCTCGGAGTACGGGGCTGAGCTATATACCACAAAAGCTAATCAATGCCATGAAAGCGCTGAGAGTAAAGTACGTAAAACAGTTATATAAATAAGCGGAAACTGATTGAAAGTTGTGCGAGATAAAACAGATGCACGTACGAACGCTGATAATAATCTGTTCACATACAGTTGCATCAGTCCACATCGACTGAAGAAATTTAACATGCAGCGATCGATTTTGCAATACCATATAACTTTGCCAAGTTTGATAGAGCTTGTGCAATGAGGCACATTGAAACATTCAAAATAACTGAACGAACATGTTACCGACGTCCACACTCATTATTATTATTGTAACTTGGGGATTATGGGCATATCTTCTCACGGGAAGCTTGTGTCCAGCAGTGGACTGCAATAGGCTGATGATGAGGATGATGATGAGGATGAGGATGATGATGATGGTGGTGATGATGATGATAATGTTGATAATGTTGACACTCATTGCATTGTTACTTTTCGAACACTTTACCAACCAATTCATCCGAAAAAAGGTCCAAAAAAACCAAAAAAAAAAAGATTTTAAAAACGTAATACAACGCCTGTAATCCCCGGCGTAGGTAGAAGACTGTAGTACACTATCGTACTGCCTTTTACCAGCTTTGTTAATTTAATTATTTATTATCATATTTACGAAACGCTTAATAAGAATGTCGCAATAAACATTATAAACTTAAGCACCTAATATCATTCTTTTGAAAATCGTTTGATCGTCCTCATTCTCCTTAAATGTATTGGAAGGACGTCCTATACCAAAACAGAAGTCGGTAAGCCAGTCAATAGGTCACCGGGTGTAGTTTAAAAGGGAAGTAGTAATGGGCCAATTGACTTCGTTTCTTTCGCCGTAGCTGGGATCTGTGAGAAATCCGGTATAATTAGGTTATCTTGTAAGTTAATCGGTAAAGTTGGAGTGAATCGTTGGTAGTGTTGGTTAGATTCTGGGTTCAAATCACGGATCGGGCACTACTGGTTTTTTTTAAGTATTGGATATTCTATAGTGGGATGTGAACGTAACAGGGGAAACTGGTGAAACCTGCGAGTGAACTACATTCCTCGGCCTGCCGCTTTGGGAATCACAGGCGTGATGTTACGATAGTAACTACATATTTTATTTGCGTGTTTATTGATTGGTATGTCATTAACATAAGGTACACGTTAATATAGATCTGGGCTAATCGGTAGAGAATGCTTCTTTAAGTCATTTCTTTGCAAAACACATACCTTTATTATATTGGAGGCTTAAATAACAATATGGGGAAATCGCCCGTGCATCAAGTTTTGGTATTAATATTTTCACAACAACCTGAAATACTGACGTGTGCGTATATCAATAAATATAATTTTAAAAATTGTAAATTATTCTAATATTGATGACGTTACGAAGTCTTACAGTTGTGAGATAACTTACATACGTCTACATAACATGTAGCCATCTAATGTACTGCATGCGTAAATAATACAAACCAGCAACGCGAGATGAAAGGCAATTTATTTTTATATGAAGCCGCTACTACGAGTATATCGGGAATTTTCGGCCACACTGCTCTAGTGATGTAACTGATGGACATAAAAACAAGAATAGTATACAATTGTTTTAATTGTATTTCTTCAATTGTTATTATTCTACGGGCGTGTTCTATGTAAGTTTTATACTGCATTGTGGCTTTGATTATTGAATGGGTAACACTTTTTAAAAATGTTTAATTTTTACTTTATAAGAATAACGTTTGTTTATTTGTTCATTAATAAAATCAATGTGTGTATTAATTACATTGCCATATATTATTTTTGTATCTAATGAAAACTTACCTATAGAAAGCTTTTTAATTCCATGTTTAAAATGTTATTGTTTATTGGTAAGTCGTTTATCAAAAAAAAAGGAAGCAACTTTAAATGTCTGTGTAAGTTCCAAACTATGTACATTGTATTAAAATTCCGTGCGTTTATTGTTGTAGTTCGTTAAAGAAATGTTAAAATATCTGATTAGTACCTACCTATAGTCAAGAACTACCTTATTTATTTCCAAGGGTTCCTTATTATCGAAATATTATCAATTACTTGTATTTAACACAAAGATTAATGTTTCAAATGCTGTGTAATAAAGTTTTAGATATGGTTTGTCATTTTAGTTAGATGGTTAAAGTCTGTACGATGTATGATCAATTCGAATACAACCCCGTATGTTTTCAAAGCAGTTCGATATATTGCATACATCGAAATCTTTTGTTAGAAAGTTAATGAATCATGTAGAGGCTTTTATAGAAATGAATCACTGTAATTTAATTACAAGAGATTCGTTAAAGTAATCACTAAGCGTATATTGTGTCAATAGTAATATGATTTATTTATGAAGTTTTATTATAGTTAATTTCGACAGATGAAGTTAATGTTTTGGAAGTTAATTGTAAAATAGTATAGTAACAAAAGGCTTCAATGTTATGTAATCATTGGCGCTATAATCCTTTGTGAGGCTTGGCTTTTTCTACAATCGACTGCTATTCACTTCGATTTTTAATTCGCCTCTTATGGTTAGTAATTCTTCAATTTTTTTAGATGCTCGTCAATACAGCATCTTAATCTCTTTCTTGAACTCCCATCCGCGGTAATCCCCTGCAGGTGGACTGTGTTAAAATTGAAAATGTGAAATGTGTCTGTATTAGATTTATGACAGAGAAGATAATTATTAGGCAGTCTTAAAAATATATCGATATTTTCAGATTTTATTTTTGCGATATATTTGCAATATTTACAATTTCTCAGAAATAAATTGCTTTTTTAAACATCGCCCATTATAAACATCGCCCATTATAAACAACAATCCTTATTTGAGGAACGAAACATAAGGATTATAAGTTGTCCTGTTTAGGGGTTATCTTCATTTAGTTTCAAATTTGAAATTAAATTACGAAAATGATTATTAGTTTTAATTGAATTAATATTTCATTATTTACTTAATTACTACATCCTCCTTTACACTTGTTTATAGACGTTTATCTTTGTTTCTATTATTTACATCTCATATTTATCTCCATGATCATAATCTACCATCAGCTCGTCTCAGCCCACTATTGGTCGTAGGTCTCCCCTAATGAGTCTAACCGCGCAAAAATAAATACTTTGATTTAATTCTATACAAAAAAATGTTAAGTTTATTTGGCTCCAAGCTTAACGCTCATAAAATTTATATGCACAATGGATCACGACTTCTGAGAGCATAAAATTCTAAGAATTCAAGATTATAATTGTGTCATGTGCCGTCAACATTTTTATATTATGGTTTTTAGTGTTTTGAAAATAAATGCAATAGGAATTAACGGTACTTACACTTTTATTATACAGTGATGCTTTTCATGATATTATTTTTTAGATTGCTTTTGATTCTAGGAATACAATATTAAGTTGAATATTTCGAAGGGTAATTCTAGTGAGACCCATGTAATCATAGTATTAGTCAATAAATAATTATACATGTCATCTATAACACTCTCGGGGCCATTTGATCGAAAACTACGTAGAGCCCGGGCTATAGTAATTAGACAGCCGATGAACAGATCCAGGAACTAGCTATATCCGGTGAATGGCGGTACTGCTGCCATCTGGGCGATAACGTTGCCAGGTAGGCGACGGTGCTGTCTTCACTAAGTAAGAATATAATGTCGCTACCCACATTAAACAAGGATCATGTGGGTATACTGATGCTGTATAAATCGAGAATAACATGTAGCGGGGCGTTTTCATGTTGGTGTACAGTTGGAAAAATGTGATTGAAATCGATCACAATGTATATGTAGTCTAAGTTTGAACGTCCTCTGTTTTTAAATATAGAATGCAGAAATTGGTGCTCTATATGATGTTGGCTCTACCACCATTAAAACTTTTATTAGTACTATCAAACATTCTCAATAAATGCGCCATGTCATCGTTCATCGGTGCATTTTATTTTAGGGCCGGATCGTAAAACTAAAAGATGTTTCGTTATTAAAGTACATTTATAAAGTATGGTTGCTTTGAATTTCATTAATGGTTTATGCGCTCCCTCAGGCTACGGGAACTCAGAGAAAAATGCCGGCGGAAAAATATGAAAGGAATTACTTTTCGTTAGTCAGAAACAATAACTACGTAAGAGTTAAAAACAATTTATAGTTATATCTAATAATTTATTAAACTATTATTGTCAATTGTCAATGTTCAATTATCAATGTCAATGTTCGTCATTCACACTGCCGAGTCGTTAAGTCTATATAAATATGTGAACACATAAACGTATTATAAATCGTTAAATATCTTACGTTCTACATTGAAAAATAAAATTATCATTAGAATTCTGAGGAAGAATGTACTTTTCCTATCGAAAGTCTTATTTTCTTACGTACTAAGTATTCAAGATTGGAAAATGGGCGTTACGTATTTATAAAATTCTTGTTCTAGCTCTTCAGCTAAGACATTGGGAACGTAATTTTACTTAAGAAAATCAATTGTCCAAATTAAATTACTAAGACTAACAATTAAATCCAGTAATGGTTGGTAATATTTGAAACATTTGTAGCGGGCGAACCATAAGGCTGTATAACCTAATTAATCTCATCCTTTCTAAATCCAACAATAAGCATTAATTCCAAATTAAAAACACTTGCCACCATCATTAAGTGAAGAGTAATTTGATTTACGGGAACTGTAATTTGTGATCGGAGCAAACGATTTCCTACTTTATGTGTAACGTGTTAACACACAAGTTAGAAAAATCGACATTTGTTGTAAGAATGAGTTATCCTAAGAAATATTTGTAATGTGCTATCAGAACCGATACATATTACTATTCTTTATACATTACGAGTTACATATTTGATATAAAAAATGCAAATGTTAGTTAAAGCGTCCATGTATCTACTATGTGTTGTACTTCGTTCATAGTTTCTTCTCGTTCATTACTAATTGCATATGAAACAGAAATATCAAGTATCAATCAAGGCGTCGATGGAATGTGTCTTAGAAAAGATATTTAGATTGACGTGTACAAATGTGTGGGCGTATGTTTCGGTATCTGTCTACTAATTAATCCTGTTAGCTTTGATTAATTGTTATTGCAGCGGAGATGTAATGAGTGATGGCGTAATTCTGGTTCCTTTGTTTGGAAGCACTTATTGGAAAAAAGATAAGAGACGTTTTCAGAATTTCAATTAATATCTAATGTAATATTTATTGTTGATTTATCATAAATCATCATAATGAACATAATAAAATAATTTGTTATTATAGGATGTAAAAATTCGTCGGTAATGCGTATAATTATATAAAACCATATTTAGAAGCAAAATTAAAATATCGGAAACTAATTATTAATTAAACTAACTCAAATGGTTTAAAGTTAGATGTTCCAAGGTATGTATCGAGCAGTTATTCTTCTTTATGAGATATTTGGTATTCGGTGTTCTCTGCCTACCCTGTAAGGGAACTGGCGTGAAAATATGTATGTATGTATTCATGGAAGAAGTCGGAACTTTAACTGTGTCATAAATAAAATATCATGGAATATATTAAATTGTATATTGTGAAGTTTGTTATGTGCTTTTAACAATATATGAGTGCAATGTCAGAGACATGATCAATCGTAATTCATTAAAGCTTCAAATTTAACTTTTTTTGAGGTTCTTAAGTCAATGATATTATGTATATTTATATAAAATTTAACTTCGCTAAAGATTGACCACTGTCTTATGTGGCCGTCGTCAACAATATGAATGTAAAATAAGGATGTTTCATTTCATTTCCTTTATTGCAATTGTAACAATCATACCATATAAATATACGCAGGTTTTCTGAATTCCTCTATATGAACTTTAATTATGTATGTCAAACTACACATACCTCAACGCGAGCAATCTATACTAATAATAATAATATTATAAAGAGGAAAACTTTGTTTGTTTGGTTGTAATGAATAGGCTCAAAAACTACTAGACCGATTTTAAAAA
>DWFO01000228.1:0-23252 GCA_018246595.1 Mimoniades nurscia nurscia
TTTGAATATGATTTTAAATGCTGTTTAAACTCTTCACTGCTATTAAACTGTCTCTCATGGTACAACATGTATAATGTTTTCCTGCTTTTATAAATACCTGCTGTAGCCCAGTTACCGAATGATGGCCTATCAGTAACAGTAATCGCCCTGGACGTAAATATTGAGTTGAATTAACAAACGAATGAAACAGCCAGGCTATAACGATGTCTGCAATAAATGAATTATGAATTATAATTTTAATTCTTCTTTCATCATCTTTCCTGTAAATAAAAGACACTGACTTATGTGCTACTTTTATTTCATAATTTAAGGAAATTATTCATACACGATGCAAGTAGTACTGTTAATCTCAATGAGCTAGATTTGGAAGATTGTCTGGGCTTGATAAACGCCTGAAGTTATAAACCAATTAATTTTAGGTAATATGGAGTTGTATGTACGTACCAAATTGTGTCAATAAATTATGTACTCACATGTCGTCTGTCTTGCATCAATAGCAGATGAGTCGAGACGTATTTCATGATCATTCAACGTCCTGTGTGTCCGATCTAGAGCAGAAAGTGTTGTGCTCGTCAAGGTGTATAAGTCCTATAGTTTCCGCTTTCACAAGTGGCCAACTTGGAGCAGTGGTTAGTGCGACTGTCTACCGAGCATCGGGTCGCGGGTTTCATTCCCACTTTACATAAATAAGTCCTTTTGTTCATAATCGATGTTGTTTAAAGCAACAATATAATCAATATACTTACCGTCTTCCTTCGAAATAATTTCCTTAAAGGGAAGTAACATTTAATAGGCCTTATCTGAGAGGTTTTTTCCCGTAATCCCCACACTGGGCCGTGCGGGTTGAGAATCACAGAATACGGCTTCTCACGCCGCCCAAGTCTACCTGCAGCTAGACGACCCGCGTTTAGACGCCTAGTACGACTACCTGCTATATCGGCGTTATGTTGGGAGATACATTCATTCTCCGTCCCGACGCGAATAAATCATGGTAATGATTATGATGACATCTAACACATTAAATATGTTCAAAAAAATTAGCATACCCTCATTAAAATTTAAAAATACATTCGTGTGTGAAGAGAGTGATGAATGTAGAAGGATCACATCGGCTCTGAAAGCATACAGATGTTCGCTCGGTGGCTTCTGCTTACCCTGTTACGGACATGGAGTTACTATGTAATAATAGTAATACTAAATGTTCTGAATCAAAATACCTATTAGGGCAGTATGTGGCAGAGTAAAGTTCTTGCGTCTTGATACCTACATCCATCAATAAAAATTCATAGTCAACTTTTTGCCCTCGCTGCAAACACTTTCAGCGTTCAAATAAGACATTATCTTGACCGCATCGAGCTCTATATTTAGAAAGGTAAGCGAAGGTATATTAATATGTACCACTTTTTGTCCAAACATGTCTTGTAGTGAGCTGGCTACGATCATGTTATTTTTATTATCTTTCATTTGACTGCCTCGTTGGCTGTGTGTCGAGAGCGACACTCCGCCAACGAGGTGTCAAGGGTTCAAATCTTGCCATGGATTCAAATCAGCTTGGCATGGAATTCCGGTCCAACTTCTCTCGCCGATCAATATTTACAATTTTTCTTTACTTATGTTTTGGCAATTTTTAATTGTAATATATTGTTTTGTGCCCTAATCTCAGGGCAATAAAATAGATTTCATTATTTTTATTCGTAAAATCTTCATTTCACGGGTTCCAGAGCTTTATATACCAAGTACCTTCTACATCCCTCCACCAAATCCATTTCTTACCTATGAAAGGCTAAGGACCTACCTAAGCCTACCCGAAATTCCGAAATCTGAAAGTCATATCGAAGATGTTCAATTGTTTCCTTGTAAAAAGGGCAACTAGTGTTGTCATCTAACATTGCCCATAATTTGATAAGTCTATACAAACTCACCCTTGTGGGGTTTTCGATGAAAACGGTATAAGTAAGGTGCTTTTGCAGTTCATCTCTGGGTAAAGATTTCTAAGAGTACTAAAATACATAGCAATAAATCTTAGGTCATGTCACTGTTGGATCCTTATCTCCTCAGAGCGAGAAGGGTTTTGTTTGCAATGAAATACATACATAAGCATCGTCATCGGAAACAGGAGTCAGAAGTCTCCAAAGCCCGGGTGCGGGAAAGAGAGTGACGAACGTAGAAGAAACACGTCAGCTCTGTAAGGATGGAGATGTTCGGCACACAATGCCCTCTGCCCTACCCGAGAGAGTCTTGGCGTGACGATATTATAACGGAATATCACGTCTGTAATCCTTGAACAGGTAAACAGAGAAGTGTGGTTCACTCCCACGTTTCACCAGTTATGTATACGTCAGACTATGGAACAGGTGATGAGCCTATTACCAAACACCGGGCACATATCCATACTCGGAGTCACTACTAGAAAATCTCAATTAGAAAAATCCAATAGTTGAACCCAGGACCTCCTGATCGGCAATCGATATTATAAACCCATTTAATATAATAAAACCTTTCATCATACCACTGTTGTTACACGGCCCTTGTTTCACAATGAGAATAAAATACATCCATTGATATAAATTGTTATTTGTATCTATGATATCTAAATATATGTAGGGTGTCCGTGTGTGCGTGCGTGTGGGTGTGTGCGTGTCGCACGTCGTACAACGCTTCGTTTCCTGTCCACGTCGTGAGTCCTGTCGTTGAACTGGAACACGACGGTCATGGGGTCGGTGTTGCAATTAAAAAATGTCTTTAAACTCTATAATAATTATTTTATTACTTGATAAAAACATAAAAATTCAACTTGTAATGATGATTTCGTTTAACTGACTTGCGACATAACATAATAACATCTTGCGACATAACATCTTGCGACTCCATGAATTCGTTGAATTGAAGTCGAATATAATATTATACATTAAAATATGTTTATGTCATCACCCTAGATCAGACTATAGGCAGAGAACAAAAATTGCTGCGCTTCCATATTCATCACTCTCTTCATACATTATTTTATTGTACTTGATTTGATTGTAAGATAGTAATTCTTTCGAAAATTTCACTCTTGTCTGTTCTCAAACAGGCAGAGACATTGCTATGGTATGTAATTACGGTCAGTGGTATGGTATTCGATACGTTACGTAACATCACGCCTGTAATCCCCGAAGAAGTAAGCAAAGGAGTGTCGTACACTTCAACGTTTTACCAAACAAATAAATGGTTTTTGATAAATATTTCAATACATGTTTGTGTATATAATGTCGTATTCTAAAACAGTATAAAGATTCTCGTCCTGTACACTAATATATTTCTTTCCCGGAAGTCGAATCCATAACCCCCAATTATGATACTGAAATCACAAACCACTGGACCAATCAAACTACCAATCAAATACATTGAATATGATTAATATTTATTACGAAATATAAAATGCATTCTAACTAATGAATATTTATGCTGGTATCAGCGTTGCGAGGTCTTGTTATGACCCATGCATCGCGAGAACCAGTTTTGTGTGTGATTCTTGTTTATCGTGAAATGCTGTTTATTTTCCATAATTTAAGGTGTTACGTTAGTTAGTTAATGACTGCTGATTGATCCAGTGCAAGCCGGTTTCGATCCGCGGTTCATTAATAGTATTATTCAGTTTTTCTTAATCGAAATTCCCTGCAATAGCACGGATTGAAAACTTGTGCCTGCTGTATGGGAATGGGCGCACCCCCCTTCCATGAGACGTTTAGCTTAATTGATGTAACGTGGGAGTATAACGCTCCATTGGCTACCTCTACGGGGAAATATAATCGCAATGTTGTTATATGACTAGTAGTTCTCATGCTACGTAACATAACATGGTGTGGCAGCACCTGACTATTCCCGTTGATCTGACTATTCCCGTCCATTTCTGGACATAGGCCTCTCCACCGATCCACTGAGCGCGATCTTCAGCTCTGCGTACCTACCCGCTGTCAGTCAGTTTGCTTACATCGTCACTCCACCTACTCGGACGTCCTACGCTACGTTTGCCGATCCGTGATCAAGTATATTGTGTAGTGACAGCGACTCCACGGGTGCCGCTGTCCGCCCCCTCGGGTTGCATAACCGTCCGGACTGTTCCCGCGACACTGTCTCTGATAGTATTTACTGCGGCCAGACTGCTCTTGGACCCGACGGCTATTATGACTCCGTGTTAGCTGTTGCGCAATACGCCAGGAGCGCTCACCCGCGGCCGTCTGATTATAAAGTAAACAGGTGCTTTGCTTTGGGAAGTGAACAGCTTGTAAACTAACTACGCATATACTATATAGTTATAACGTAACGCCTGTTATACAAAAGAGGTAGGCAGAAGTGTGTGGTATACTCCCACGTTTCACCGGTTACGTTTGCGGCCCGCTATGGGATAGAGGATGAGACCGGGCACAAATCAAGCCACTAATAAAATTTTCTTGTTGGAAAAACCCTATAGTACCCGGGATCTCTCGATCATTACTCGCCCTTCTCGACTAACAAGGCATTCAAAATAGATGAATAACTTTATAAGTAGGATGCACTGAAGAAAAAAAATTGTCGTCACACGATTTCCTGAATGAGAATTGAACCCAAAGCCCAGGGCTTAGCACTCAGGCATGAACGACTAAGGTGATAAAATAATAATAAAGAGGAATAATCTGTTTTCATTACATTTTTATACTATAATAAATAAAGCATTGTAATTTATTCGTAAATATTCATTACGTCAGAAAAATGGTGGTAATTCGATTCTAAATACAAAATTTATGGCTTTGCTCCGAATTTTATTCATAACGGCCGTTCATTTGAATAAATAACTGTTACGTATTATAAACGTTGCGTCATGTGTTAATTTTTTCGTCTTTTTATTATAATATTGTTGAGATTTATAAATTAATAATCTGTTTGTCCGGAAGCGTAGTGGTCATAATATGCGTTGTATATTTTTATTTCTAAATACGGAAACGGATATTCCGCACTGTAACGGTTCCTTAAAAGCCGTTCGCTGCAAAAGTTTATTTTAGGCGTGATATTACGTTTCTTTAATGAATTACGATTGAGTTTCAATTACTGCTGGACCACTGGTAGTGATAATGGCGCCGACTCTTTCTTGTTCCGAACAAGTATCAAAAGTAGCGGCCATAAAAGGTTTGATAATGATAATGACACATACTTATGAACATCAAAATCATGTGTTTAAATTGACATTGTCATCACTTCTAATCATACCATAACTTCAGGTGTTGTCGAGAGAAAACGTCAGAGAAAAAACTGTCTTTATAACGATAAGTGCTTGGATTTAATTCTGTTATTAGGATTTAATTCTGTTATTTTAGAAAACCCTTCCTTGTAACATACATTTCACAACAAATGACTTTTGCTTTGTTTGAGTGTTATTCGTTTGTATGACCTGACTTTGAGTGCCATTCGTTACTTTGTATGACCTGACTTTGAGTGTTATTCGTTTGTATGACCAGTGCTGGCTTAGGTTTTTGGATTTTAGCTTACTACTAGTTGATTTCGTATTGTAATTCTGACACTCAGCTCTGAATGTACAAGGTTATGACCGTATTAAGAATCGGATATCACTCGTTATTTCGTTGAAGAAAAACTTAATGTGGTATCTCCACATTTGAGTTCCACGCAATAACCTCTAAGGCTGTGTAATGTTCATGGCACAATATTATGTTTATACGTAACATCACACCTGTAATCCCGGAAGAGGTAGGCAGAAGAGTGTAGTAAACTCCCATGATTTACCAGTTACATTTACGTCCCACTATGGAATAGGTGGTGAGCTTATTGCCATACATTGGGCACATTTGCACACTCCGACCCATTACTAGAAAATCTAAATTAGAAAATCCGGTAGTGTTCGACCCGGGATTTAAACCCAGGATCTCCCAATCGACAGAGTCGCGCTTGCAAACCAACACGACCAACGAAGAAATCACAGTATTATGTGTTTGATAGTGACCTATCTTTTTTGTATCTTGGGACGTTTCCTCACACGACCATCCCATCCCAAAGTATGCACTAACAGAGCTTTTATTATGGTCACCAGACAACTGATAAATTCCATATATACATATAATGCACTTAAAAAATAATTGCGCTCGTCACACAAATATTTAATCTGGGTGGGAACCGAATCCACGACCTCCAGCGCAACGGTTAGATTCACTAAACACTGCATCGACGGCGACGGGCCACTCAATGACTTCGGACCCACACTTTCTGATACAAGACCCAAGATCGACAGAATACAAATGTGAGGGTACATGAAGGCAATATATTCCAACAGGTCTCTCTCAAAATCTAAAATCATTTATTTCAAAACATGTCAGTATCAGTATAGGTATAAGACATTAAATATATTAATTTATGTTTCTCCCTCTATTTAAAAATTTTCTAACTATCATCTTTGTCTGGGGCCATCCTAATAGGCATTTTAATAACGCCTATGGGAATTAGTATCTCTAACGGATTACTTTTGCACGAAGATGAAAATCTTTCGCGGTATTATTTAATACCTAACATTTATTCAAATTTAATGTATCGTCACTTTTCTTGGACAGTTAAAGCCACATTCCTCGCACAATGAAGAGTGGCTGAGATCGATCGAGATCGAGAAAAATGAGAACGAACGAGGAATGAAGGACTTTAACAAACTCGCGAAACTCACACCAGCGTATGTTCTCAATAACCTACATACATGTACCGTAACAGCCTTGCAACTTCCGGTGTCAGAGTTGCGCGGTGTCGAAAACATTTAACAACTTATTCGGAAAAAACCTCTGCTACGAATATTGGGTGTGTTATATTCATATTCAATGAAGACTTTTCATTTTGCTATTAAAAATTGCCTGACTGTATATAGTGCTCCCAACTTCTACTCAATCAGGGCTATACGGTCACAGTGGAACACATTTACATTCCTCATGAAATCCACGGCGTTACCCCGAAATTACTCACCGCAAATATATGTTGTATCCTACTTCTAACGAACACAACTTATCTATCATGTGCATGAGCAGTTTGTTCTGCTTCGTCGCCATCGTAATCAACCTGTCGCAGTCACTGCTGGTCAAAAGCCTCCCCTAAAGGGGTTGTTTCTTTTAATGGCCGCGATGGACACGCGGCCAATCGGGTTCGGGATTGCAGAGAACTTCACTAATTCTCATATTGTTTGAATTAAGTATTAACTTGCTTATGAAGATTCTTCTTTATGTGCGTTTGTTACGATTTGAATTTGCCTTTTGAAGCTTTTCTCGTCCAAAGTCAGTCTAATTTGGAAATTCTTATCCTTAAGGATGGTAATGTATCTGGCCATAACTGCTCAGTGCCTGTACAGGGCTGTACATGGGCCTCCATGTCCAGCAATGGACCTCAATAGGCCGGTTTGGCTAATGTTTTTTAAGGTTTCTCAAAAATCACTCATACATTACGTTAATCAGATTCTTATTAAACATATGTTAATATTATAAAGCTGGGCGATTTTGAAATCCACAGAATGTACTTGCTTGGAACTGTAACCATAGATAACGCTAAACGTTTACCGTTTGAAGTTATAATCAATAAGCAGTTTTGTGATTTGGCGGGAAATTGAAATTTCTGTTTACGGAAATTAAAACCCATTTGAATGTAGTTTATTACAATATTAAGTGTGTATTTAATGACCCGAAACTGGAGTAGCAGCCTCGCCCCTTCCGGCGGGGTTTCGAAACGGTTTTGTAAGTTTTAGAAGGGCGCTTTTGGAGCGACCTCACCGTGGTCAATTTGCGCACACGAAAATCGCATACGAAATCGTTACATCGCATTTTAATTTATAATAGTGACCGTCGTTAATTATAAATATAGGCGCCAAAGAAATATTTGTAGCAGTTTTGTGGATCGATTTTTAAACAAACGTATTTATTTTTTTGAAATTACATATATTTTTATTTTTACAAATTTGATAATTTTAGATTATGTTTATAGGACTATGTCCTGGAATTTATTAAAAAAATACCTTCTTATAATTGGAAGTGTCAAATTGTGATTCGTAATCATTTTGACAGTGTATTTTCGATTTGAACCAATTTAAATGTAACCAATAATCTTGGACTGGTCTGGTTCGTATAATCACATATCGTTATAATTCACAGTACAAACAGAAGGCCGTCGAGAAAATATTGGTTTTTGTGGCAATCTACTCTATAGCCCTCAGCTCCTTAGGATCACGTGTTATCAGACCAACAAGAGACCACAATGTTACAATTAGTCAAAAGCCTTCCTAATTCAAAATGTTACATATAATAACGTCCATTCGGTTCGAAGTATTTAATGAGCGACACAATTCGTACAGTCCCGTTCCGTCGCGCGACTGTCCGGCGCAACGCGCGGTCTCACTACCGGCGTGCGGACAGTCAGCGAGGAAAGATAATACAGTCACCTCAGTAGCCAATTAATGTATCTACCTATTGACACTGTCATATACAGTTCATTTAGGTTATTATTGTACAATTGTAGTTATTGTGTTCTCATTGAAACGGAGATCAGTATGTAAAGTGGAACTAACAGGCCTTGATATGAGAAAGTTTAGTACAATATGGTTATTGAAAATAAACCATTTGTAACACGGCATTTCTATTATTGACTTGTTAGATATGCGGAACAATCTTTAAAAGTCATCGGATCTTTTCAGATCGCTTCAGAGGCCAACATTTAATTATTCTATCTGTTGAAGCTAGTGCAAAAGCCCTATAAGATCGTATCCAACAATTAAATACGAATGGAATCCACCCTGATTCAAATTCATACTGATTCTATAGACTTTTAGCCAAACCTTTAATTCCGGAATTGTCATTTATAATCGTTCCTCGCTCCGAGTGAGCGTAGAGGTGGTGACCGAACGAGTTGCGAACGCTTTCCGGCGCTGAGCATTCGGTAACGATTCGGTACAGTTATCGAATGAACTTAGCCGCTGGCCTGATTACGTACATACGAGTATGTAGTAGGAGCGGCTTAAATGCCTAACTTGATGTTACGTATGGATTTGGTCGTCGTTTTTAATTATATATTAACTATCAACTTATTTTCGTATACGTTCAATATCAAATTATTTGTTAAATCTTAACTTTCGGGTGCCTGAATGCTAATTAGGTACTTTGAACCTGTTCTTATAATAACATGCTGATTAACTGCATAATGTAGTTATGTATAATCATGTTATGTTACATAAAAATATAGAAAAATACAAGGTTGCTCACACAAATATTAGTCCTGATTAGCAACGAAGCCATATCCCTAATATACATACATATACGTGCCGATCATAATTTTCAGAATTGTATAAAAGTATTGGACAAATGTGAAACAAGTATTATTAAAGAAATTACACGCTAATGTTTAATAACAATAAATAAATGTTTGCTTCAACAGACGTATCCGTATATAGCAATTTTGAAAAATAAAAATATTGTTTATGAACATTAAAAAAAAATCGCTGTATTTTTTTTATATCCACTCATCATAGCATATCTCGTCACGCTCCCACAAGACATTTACATCCGCTTGTATATTCATATATTCGCTGTTGGTTCATCTCCATTTTTTTTCTCGCAAAGATGAGTGTTACGACCGTTTCGACACACTTCCGAGAACAAATACTAGGTCTGAATATACTTAGTTAAACATCTTGTGTGTGGCATTCGCAGGCAAATGTTAGCAAATATTTAAAGCTTTATCCATTCACAGAAAACCGTGTTGAATAATTTAATCATTTCATATTCAGTTATGTTGAATGATATAAAATACTGCATATTATTATTCTGTATTATAGTTTTTCAATAATATATCGTGTAGTAATCAATAAATAAATACTTAATATATGAACATTCAACACTCATAAATTCTTATTAAGATTTCCCGCGCTTTATTAACCGCAGTATACAAAAATACAATGTTGGAAAAGACAATCAGATTCATGATTCAGATGTCTCTGCTCTATCACGAATGTTGCCATACACGGAAAAACGGTGTTGTGTTAAATGGACTAATGTATACCTATTTATAAAAAATCAATTGTTGACAGCATTTACACCAGCACATATGATCTAATTCGGTATTTGTTTGTAAACACACACAATTCACTAGAACTGCACGGCGGCTGATAAAGATAAGCGGCACGGATATTATCTATTTTTGTATTATTTAATATAATGTAGTCTAATAACGTAATGAATAAGATCTTTTAAAAGTAAGTAAATTTCCTTTCTAAGCGTTGCTTATTATTGCTTCAAATACTTACGAAATATAAACAAAGCCTTATCTTATATTTTACCTTTTTGTCACGAGATGCACTGAAAAAATATAAAATTAAACTATCGAAACAACTTACTCTATAGCATGCATTTATTAATTTTAAAAAGCTAGAATTATTTTTTTTGTGATAAAATCAAACTTTTTTTTTTCTTATATATATTTAATCGAATTGTTTATAGAGCCGTATCCCCTAGCTGTAGAAACCTGTAATAGACTTGAAACAAAAAATGCAGGCTTTTATCGTCGTGATTGTACTTTTAATGAGAAAGTCCAGACACCGACTCGCTGTTACTACTAACGTCGCCCGAGGGCAACTATCTGCTTTCTCCATGGTCCATGTTTGTCTATGGTCATTGAAAGTTAGTATACAGATACTACTAACATTCCTGTGGATAATATGTAATCTAGTCTGAATACCGGTGAAACAGTTTGAATAATAAAAATCTTAAAATAAAAAAATATATTCACCCCTTTAATCCCCGAAGAGGTAGACAAAGTACAAAAATTCAAATTCTTTTATTCATTATAAGGTATATACATACACTCAATTAAGGTCATGTTTTAGTCACTCTCACGTGACCACCACTCAGCAGTTACGTTCACGTGGAGAGCCTAATGCCATATAATAAAAACTTAGTGTAAATAAAATCAGTTGATTTTTTTATTAGTCTAATAAGAATGACCGATTGCAATCAACAAATACGTTAAGGTTTTGCGATTCCTAGAAAAAATATAAATGGAATATTTATTTTATTCATAACAAAAGATCTTCGATAACTTTCGCTTGTTGTATTCATCTTTCCAAAGATAATAGATGAACGCAATCGCCATATTGCTTTTTTGGTGCGTTAAAAAACGCGGGCATTATTGACATGATATTTCGTTTATGGCTATAAAAATACCCTTTCCAATACAAATTCCCTAGTCTTAGAACTGTTTCACGCAGTCTATTAACATAGAATATCATAATCTAAAGCTGAAAGAGAGATGGTCACATTTCGCGACGACCGAATTCCGGCGCGCTTAACAGAGCGGAACGAGAGTTGCTCATCACTCGCGGGTTTGGGTCGTGTTGGTTTGTTTGTTGTGCCTTTTTTATCATTGCATCGGCTGACAAAATTGAGACGGGCCACCTGATGGACGGACAGTGGATGGTGGGGAGTCAGGTGAGATTGTGGCCAAAAACAAGCCTACGGCCATTTGAAAGCAAATTAGTAGTTGTCTATGGTTGTTTTCAGTACATACTGGAAGCGTAAACATATTTTCATAGATAATTTAATCATAAGATATTCATAGCTTGTCTGCGTACCACGTCTTACTTTATATTAAAAGATACTTGGCTGAGTATAATATTGTATAGGCACTGCCACGCTATTTAGTTAAATTAAAATAAGTTAACTTATTAAAGACGAAGTAAAAAAAATACAAATTGAATATACATAATTGGTTTAAGTAATACGCTCTGTGTCTTTAAATAAAGATTATAATATTTGTTAGGTAGGTAGCAAACACTTTTTTAAACGTAGGTATGTAATATATTCTACATACAGGCATTGAATTTAATAGTTCGTTATAGTTATCATTTATTGATTGGTTTTGTGCGCTCCGAACTCTTTATCACAGGTGAAACTGATATAATTCCTCCAGCCCCTCTTATACTCCGAACACGTAGACTTACGAAGGGGTACCTACCATCCTTGTCTCGTAGGTGTTCCAATGGTCACACGGAAATGGTTCGTAAAGAAGCGGAACTGAGCCAGCGTCTTTTTCTGGACACAACCTAGGACTCTTCAAAGCACGTAGGATTGGGTTTTTCGAGCCGAAAAATTATATCACATTTTGATCATATTGCTACTTCTGAAGACTAAGGCAGAATTCCTCATGTCCCTGTAGATGCCTCGCAATCACAAGTTGGTGAAATATGCAAGCACTTATTACGAAAAACTGAAAGAAAATAATTGTTAGGTATCACATTTAAAAAGCAACTCGCTTAATAAATATGTATTTCATTTACAGGATTGCCATATCATAAATATTTACTAATTTGAGGTGTCGCCATATACCTAAATGAGCGGCATTAGCGATATGTCGCAAATTGTAACATTGTTTTTAATAAACATGTTTAGCTATTTACATCTGTAAAAATACCGATCAGCAATCATATTTATCACCTTGTAAATACATAATTTATTTATTTATTTAGGAATTCCAGGGATACCTTGTACTTTGTGAAAGGATACAGTCTAAATGGAATGCTTTTTGTCATTTACTTCTAGAAAGTTAAATAAGTAATGAATTGATATGTACAGAAACTGCCTCGTTGGTCGTGTTTTTTGCAACTGCTACTGCCGACTGGGAGGTCCCGGGTTCTATTCCCGGGTCGAATTTTCTAATAGTGGTTTGGAGTCTGGATATGTGCCCGGTTCATGGCAATAGGCTCAGCACCTATTCCATAGTGGGACGTAAACGTAACCGGTGAAACATGGAAGTGTTCTGCATTCCTCTGCCTACTTCTTCGGGGATTACAGGCGTGAAGTTACGTTTTGATATGTACAGAAAAAAAATATAGTGTGGTTTTAGGAAACCATTATGAAAGTGAAACTTTTCTCAGATTATACGCATTTAACTGAGAATTTCCGAAAATTATTCCATTTAGGGTTTTAAAATTGCGCCTTTAATCTTAACTTAATACTTGATAAGGGAAATGATAATAGTAGACAAGATATCTAACTATGAATGTTTATTTCACTCAGCGTATTAAAGTAATACCTATATAAATAAATATAATCCTTCGTATGATATATGTTTGTTAAAATTTGGAACAATATTTATTTAAATCATTGAATTATTTTGGACTTAACTACCTTCATCTTCGCCTTGAGTCTTATAAATACAGTTTATAAATGTTACTTACTTGCATCAAATTTTATTTTTGTAAAGAGACGCTGGTAACTATTAATTTTTATCCATGGTTTTGATCATATCATGTCAACGGGCAGATTTTACTCCTACCACCCAATGAATTAGCTAAATCTGGCTGAATTTAGTGGTCCAACCTCATTCCATGAAACATTTATCATCGTTACTGGTAACATGATAACAGAATAACAAAAAAAAAATGGCGGCCACTCGCGTCGTTGCCTCAACACATCGCCGCGTCTCGTGTTTTGTCCGTGCGACGTTGTACAACACCATGGAATTATTGTCAAATCACGATAGAAACATTAAACGCTCCAATACTTTCTCTGTTGATGAGATCTTTTGTAACCGTACGTGGCATTTCATTTGACCAACGTAACAGCTTGATGGGTTTTGTAATACTCCGGTATTCGTTTCGTTTATATTACTATGTATTGACAAGTCATAACCGATCATACAAACCTACGACCAAAGTAAGCAACTAATATTTATATATAACTCAGTAAAATTGTTTGGCTATTAAAAATACTCCTAAGTTGACGTCACCTTAGGCAGTCATCTAGGTACGTCAGTAACAGATAATGTTAAAAATTCAACACAACCGTCTATTAATTGGCGGGAAATTCTCACAGATCAAAAATAATCCAAACGTTTCCGGTTCCCGCCGCACATAGAGTTGTGTTCTTGAACTTTAACGGTAACTTGTATGTAAAATATAAACCAACAGAAATGAGTTTGGAGATATAATTAGTGGTATTTATTTGTGTTGTATATATTTTATTTTAACGTTATCATGTTTTGCACGGAAAAAGACTTGTTGGTATATTTGAAAAAACTTACTTAAACAACAGCAATGACTTTTGCCGACAGGCAAGTCAATCAAAATGTTAATTTAAATAACGTATTCATTTGATCTGTTATGTAACAAAGATAAAACCATTAAGTGGATAACAGATAATATTTCGTAAGAAGTGTTGTTAAAATTAAACCTAATTAACAAATGTTTCGCATGCTTTTAAGTATTACACAGTTGGAATTGCAACATTTCACATACTTTGATACATGCGATCTGTGTTATAGCCAGTAAATACCTTTTGCTGTTGCGCTAGTTGTGATTAATAATGAGGTAAATGAGATAAAATTACAAGGGAAAATCGACTCTTTATATCTTTTAATAGTGTACTAACTAGGCTGTAGTTTTATTTATAATTTGAACGTACTACCAACCTCACGCTGCAAACATATTTCATAACCTATACATGTATTCTACCAGAATGCACCAACATTGGCATATTAGTTATTGAGCAGTCTTTAAACAACATAGACAATCGATTTTATCTTTTATTAAGATGTTAATAGAAGCTATGATAATATTTGCGCTAGTTTGAAAACGGTATGTAATACTGGGCGAAAACACGCTAATATTAAAAAAGAAATCGATCCAATGCGTTGTGTAATTCCGTAATTTGACCAATTATAAATTGATAAATTGTACCGTTATACGATTTTTCATTTCGGTACCTAACGGTAATGTATGTAACATTAACCTTATTTAGTTTTGTAATAAACGTTTAAAATCGGAAACATGATTAATTTATTGTAAGTAGCAAATTTTTATCTAATAAATTTTTCAAAGCGCCTATTTTTGAGATTACATAGATAATATTGTACAATTACTGTGACCCATATTACGAATTCCACGGCCATCAACTCACATACGCAAGTAGGTTTAATATGTACAATTTCACGTGTTTGCATTAACCATTCAATTACTAAAGCTTTCTTGTGAGTACTGGCACATTAGAAAGTAATGGCGTATGGTCACTTACCACTTTCGCCGGTAATTACCGTTTTACACCAATTATAACCAGTTCAACTGTTAATTATTGGGTAAAATTGATAATTACGGAGTTATGTAAATTTAATTGGAATCAATGCGTTTGATGCTAATCTATATCGGCAAATTGTGCCCGTAGTTTATGTTTAGCAATAAAAATATCTTCATATATATATTATTTATGTCTATTAAATTTCTACACGACATACGTTCTCTTCATCAGCCAGGGTTGATTGGAAGTCATTACTAGTGACGTCATAAATTAGAAGTGTTATACAAGAGTGCATTAATAAAAACGTTACGTAATTTCAGTTCAATTTCTGATAATTTTGTGCGCCAACCGTTATGGTACAACGTAGCAGATTATAATAATCATAACCCTTCTCGTTATAAGAGGATACCTCCTATCGAATAAACGTATTTTAAAAAAAGTAGACCAAATAAATATACGTGTCTGAACTTCTAAAGTATGCTTAGGTAAAAACAACTATGCTTAGGTAAAAACATTATGAAAAAAGTTGACCTCGTTAGTTATGTAGGTTTTAAGCGCGACTGCCGAAGAGGGTTCTGGGTTCAAATCCTCGTTCAGGCACTATTGCTTTTTTCTAATTTAGATTTTCTAATAGTGGCTCCGAGTCTAGATATGTACCCAGATATGTAACAGACTCACCATCTATTCTATAATGGAATGTAAGCGTAACTGGTGAAACGTGGGAGTGTACTACACTGATCTGCTTACCTCGCCGGGGATTAAAGGCGTGATGTTGGTTTATAAAAAAATTACAACACTGCAAACAAACATTCACTTATTTCGTAATTTCAAATTAGGTACAAAAGAAAGAAATACCATCGTAATGATTTATTTACGCAGTTCTATAACAGTAGAGCGGTTGTTCGTATATACAATGGATTCTGTAACACCATACGCAAGCTTGAACAATGATGTGCCCTTGTTACTTTGCGCCAGTTCGCTAACTGTATCCAATTATGGCGAGTAAACTATAGTCCGATATCTCTATAAAAAGTGCATCACCCACAAACAAGGCTGTCATTAACATTATTATATCATCAGGCCATTACCGAGTCTCAAATATCTCTGTCTTTACGGATCTCTTTTTTTCTTTTTAATAAAAATATCTTAAAACATCACACACCGCCATATGATCGTAAAGTAAGGAAGTTTGTGTTACTGTGGTAACGAGACTGCTTACAAACTACATTTATATACAGAAATATATACTTATGTACACATTTATTTACACCCAGACACAATTCTGGATGAGAATCGAACCCACGACGTGACATATCGTAAGTAGATACTTCTTCTAAACTCATGACTGTCTTCGCACATGCACGCTGTTTTCAGGAATAACTAACTCCCTGCTAGTATCTGACGTATTTGGTCAATATGGTGGCGGCGTTTCTCGATATCATCCATCAACAATCGCATTTTATATCTGTTTCACTATTATTTCATCATAAAAGCAAAAAAAAGACGATTAAAGGACTTATTACGTTTGTTAACATCTGTAAAGGATTTCCCGCCGAAAGTTCAGTAATACGTCAATTTGACATTTTGTTGTTTCCCCGCGAATCATACGTTCGGAAATCGTAAAGTGTAGCATAGATTGTATTGCAATATAAAAAAAATGTGTCAGTATGAAAATAAATAA
Organism: Mimoniades nurscia nurscia; assembly: GCA_018246595.1. NCBI lineage: Eukaryota > Metazoa > Arthropoda > Insecta > Lepidoptera > Hesperiidae > Mimoniades > Mimoniades nurscia. The sequence goes on from DWFO01000228.1 coordinate 16,732, forward strand.
TTATTTGCTGCTGTGTCTCAATTATTACACATTTCTTTTCGTAATATTTACTAACTTATATTTGTATAAATATGTAAACATGCAGTAATAATGCAACCAATTAATTTATGTGAATAAATTGAGTGATAAATTTCTTAATCTAGCTTCCACGCGTTATTTTGAACATTTTAATGATAGGGTTTGATATGATATGTGTATAAAGGGAGTGATGAATGGTTGCTTCTTCTGAACCCCGCCAACTCTGTGAGAATAGAGATGTCATGTACCTAAATATGTCCAAAAATGTGTACGCGCAATAAGTACTAAATGTGGCTGTATTGCTAATTTATTATGAACTAGCAATATTTACCGGAGAAGGTAGTAGAAATAACAAAAATGCGCCTAGCATGCATATTTAAACTAATGTTGAAGTATTATTAACTTTCATTTGTTTCATTTTAAAGTATTATATGGTTCTTTTTTTTATTAAAATTCGCAGTGTATCTGCATATGTGCCCGGTGTTACGGCACTAGGTTAAGCGCCTATTTTATGGGACATATGTATAACATAACAGGTAAAAAGTGCGAATACTCGTCTACTTATGCCTTCGGGGAATTATAGGGGTGATATGAAGTTATGTTACTTGTAGGACGTTAACATGTTCCTTGGTATCTATAATATTTTCTCTTTCACCATCGGAAGTGGTGCGACCGTCGATCCGTCACGCTCAATTGCCAGCGATTGGGCAACCTTACTTACGCAATATTGTGTAATGGAAAATTTTACAATTCGCATTGTTTTCACGGCGAAGATTTGTTGCAAAAACGTAAAAATTACTCCTGAAGAGGTAAGCAGAGTACCTTCCCATGTTTCACCAGTTAATATAACTATAGTAACTATAAATATATAGCTACTTTGCAGCATTGTCTTTCCAAGACTCGGTTATTTCGACCGACCAGGATTAATAGATACTAGCTGCCGCCGTGATGAATGTAGAGACACATCAAGCCTATAAGCAAAGATATATTGAATATATCTGGTGCCATTTGTCCTCCCTGTTATAGAAACATCGTCCACTATCAGTGTACACTTGTAATATAAAGTACGCTTCCCGGACACAGTCGTGCGAGACGATCAATTGACGCATGCATATGCAACGACACACGTGCCACATGCGTCCGCGCTGTTGCATGCATCCAACTGCAGTTGAAACTTCCGCAATGTGCACAACCTCGATTCATGTTTGATTTGAACTAACGTGAAATTATGGGGTGTTTAATTGTTTGTGCTCGGTGCATGGCAATAGGCTCCTATTCCATAGTGGGACCTAAACGTAACTGGTGAAACGTGGGAGTGTTAAACACTCCGCTGGCCTACCTCTGCGGGGATTACACGCGTGATGTTACATTTCTTTAATGTTTTTTTTATTTATTTGTTCGTTTCCTCGATAATTTGATCGTTCATCCATTCGTTCCTTTATTCATCCAAGAATAATAAATTATAAACGAGACATTTAATCTACAATATGTACATATTAAGTAGCGTTTCAAATATGTCTTTCTTTAGAATTATAATAATGAATTAATTGCATTGAAAAAATTCCAAAGACAAAATTGAAAACGAAACAATAGTAAATTGTTGTTAAAAATTGGCATTGGAACCATAGAAATATTATATACGTAGAGTAGACGAGCCATGTAAAAGTCGTCTCCTCGGTAGAGAGAGAAAGAGAATGAATTTGGTACTCGTTTCTATCTCTACAGACGCATACGCAGCAGCGAAACGTCGCGGCAACTTCACGCGTCAATTAGCAAAGAAACCAATCAAATACCATTACATAACGCGCAGGCGACATGAAAGAGAGACACGTTTACCAAAGTCCTTCTTTCTCTTTCTATCAACGAGATATTTTCACTTACATCCGCGCTTATGGCTCGCCTCTCTATCTGTAATATAACCATGATTGGAACGTAATAAAGGAACTGAATGTTCATGTTCGTACGGTATCTTATATAGCTCTTGTGTACGTCTATTGTAGAATTGAATAGTTTAACATTGTACTGATAACGGTACACGTAATGAGACCACTTCAGCTTAGTAAGGGTAGAGGTAACTGGCACTCGGTGACCTGTGCCTACCCCGTAGAGAACCCGGCGTGACGATAATAATATTCATAAGTCATATATCACTCGTAGTGAAACCCCGGGTACAGATTTCTTGGGATCCGTAAAAAACAAGGCACCACTAGTGGCGGTCGTGCCTTCGATGGGTGACCGTTAGTGGTCAGTTATCACGAGCGTGCCCGTGCTCCGGCAAACACCTTCAGAAGTTGGTCTCATTTGGTTGTTGTTGAACCTCGTTGCAGCCTTCAACGAGGTCAAGGGTTGGCCACTAAAATGTCGGTAAATCTGCACTGGAGTACCGTGGTGCAGAATTGCGGGAATACCCCTGCGTTGGAAAATATAAAGTGTCGTGGCTATTTTATTAAAAAAATTTCGTTCTTTAGCAAAATGAAAAATAAAAATTGTTTAACGACTATTACTTCATAAAATGTCAATACATAATAAAAATGTAAATTTATGTAGCACTAATATTTATAGTAGTATTTTATAAAACACGTATTATACTAGGAATTCAAGTAATAAGACAAATATGTTACGTTTGAACGAGCAACACTCCAACAAAAGCCGTTAGAATTGCAGCGTTAAGTTATATATTAATTCGAGCAATGCGGAAATTGAATCGTCTTGTGTGATGGCGGGAAGATTCAATGTTAGTAATGTCTACTACAGTAATAACAGGTAACACCATTGCGCATCACCACGCCTACCATTGATAAAAAAATAACGTTACATCACGCTTGTATTCGCCGAGGAAGTAGGCAGAGGAATGTATTATATTCCCGCGTTTACCAGTTACAATTACTTCCCACTATGGAATAGGTGGTATGCCTATTTCCATACACAGGACATATATCCAGACTAGGAGCCCCCATCACAAGTTTCGACTAGATAAAAGCAGAAGGAAAATCTAAGTTAGATTCTAAGTTAGAAAATTCAATAGTACTCGACCTGGGATTCGTACCTATGTAGGCTCTCTTTATCAGTAGTTACGCTTGCAATCATTCGACCAACGAGGCAGTCAATATAAAAATATACATATGTCAATAGTTTTAAAAAGGTTGATAGATGTAAAAGCGAAGCAAAAATAAATATCACCAGCGCACGTCCCTATCTAAAACCTAAAAAAGTATGGATAATTAAAACGGCTACTGGCAACACTAATCGAAGTCCTAAATATAAAAAAATAACCTATCACTGTCAGTGAAATGTACTGTTTTCCAAGAGAAATGTCACGGAGCTAATTGGCGGGAAATATGCATGATCATGATATTCTGTTAGCTTCGGTGTTTTTTGATATTGTTATACTTATTATATAACATCAAAATGAGCTGTTTTTAAAAAGATGCAATGGATATTATCAATAATAAATTTTATACTACCATAAGTCATGGATTCTTTAATTATATTATCATAATATAATGTGTCGTACCTACCTACCTCTGCTGTGGCGCCACCGGAAACTTTTATAAACTGCTTTTTTTTTAAAAGGGCCATAAGATTTATTCATTTGTCGTGTGTTCGGACACGGGACACCTAACAGTACATTGATAATGCCCATCAGAAGAATTCAACTAATGAGAATGTTTGGAATTTTTAAATGTAACTCAATACAATATAATCTATATTTTGGATCGTACGGTCTTATGATCTATGGTCACATCTAATGTAATTTCCGGAATTCAATTTAAATTTATTTTCGTTTGATCATTTAAAGATAAATTTTGTTTCATTTTACTCCGTACATGTTCATATAGATGTAATTATGCAAAACAGTCTATAATTATGTTTCGTATTTCTTTGCACGCAATCTGCTTTTAATGTCAGCCATATCTGTTATACATCAAAGAATGATTTTGAAATTCGAACAAATTAAAACGTTTCTGATCTATACGACTGACTGACGGTAGTAACGTATTTCAAAATGTTCCAATTACAAATATTAAATGGTTTTTTAATGTGAGAGGCTAATTTTAAATAAAAATTTAGCAAAGTTTGTTCATCTTTTCAAATTAATCATTGAATGGATATGATCTAGATTTAGTAAATGCAGAAAAAACAGACTCTAAAAACAGATTAAATCTATGTTTTTAGAGGCTGTTTAGAGTTTAGAGTAGAGTAGTAGGTATAGTATAGAGTAGTATGTATAGTATAGAGTAGTATGTATAGTATAGGGTATACTAGAGTTTAGTCTGTTTTCGTGGAGTATAGAAATAATTATCTTTTAATGTTCCATTATTGTTACATAATCATGTCTGAGCACAGAGACAGACAGACAGAGAGCACTGAACGCCAAATACCTATGTCTTTACAGACGTGATTTGCTTCTACATTCGTCACTCTCTTCATACACGTGCGCCGGTTTCGAAGACAATGACTCTCCAACCAACCCGCGTTTGATGTTCTAAACAAATTTGTCCTACGATAAATTGTTTCTTCGCCACTAAAGTTCATCTTAAGTTCACATTAACACACACATAAACAAAAATTTCTAACACGTTTTGTTTGGTGCATATTTTTACCAAAAATTATCGTAAGACACTTACGTTTGTACGGAAATACTTAGCTGACACAAAATGATTGAAAAACCGTTGAAAAATATATTTTTTATATGATTAAATTATCAAAGTACCTACCGCTGTATAAATTTAACAATGTCATGGACATAGACAAGATTTTAATTGAGAAAAAACCGTTACATATAGAATAATTTCAAGTTAATATTTTCGAGATGCCTTCTGAAAACCTTAGATGGAAATAGTATTAGCAGAGCAGCGCGGATAATCGTGGGTTCGAATCAGTTTCAAAACGAGTAGCTTGTGGTAGGTACCAGAGCAACATTATAACGAGTCGATAAATTAAGCGCGCCATGCATGCATTCTGTACAAACGCGGGTATAATTGGCCGGCTCGGGCGGGTATCGAACCTAGGGCAACGTAACGGGACCACACTTCCTAGTGCCTGCGCCGCGCGCCCTACTATCCGCTGTACGACTCGAAGGCAACTCGCTTAAAACATTTATCTACTTTATTTATATTATAAAACTATATAAAATTAATTCGATCTTTGGATCGGGTAGATTTTTGTTGGACTTTTGTAATTTGCGTTGGTAGCGAGGGGCTCCGGCTTTGTGTTGGATGTATGGCAACAGGCCCTCCACCTATTCCACGGCAGGACCCAAAGCGTTACTGGCGAATACAGAACACATGGACATTTTTGTTCTACGCAGAAATCGAATCGCTCGTACTCGACTTAGTTGTCAGTTATAAACCACTGAATGAATATAATGTCAAGTGTAATGTTTTTAAAACTAACAAAAATCAAAAATAAAACCAAAACGTAACATCACGCGAGTAATCCCCAAAGAGGTAGGTAGAATGTAATAACATTCCCACTATTCACCAATTACGTTTACCAGGTATCAAGAATACTTAATCCCTAAATGTTACTTTGAGCAGAAACATTTATTTCAACATATCGCCTCTATGATACAATAACGTAATATTGTAATAAATTAATAAATCTAATGATATATTAAGACAATATTACGTTATTGAAACGAAGAGGCGATATGTCCAAATGGGGTAAATTTTCAAACTTCAATACAATTTGGCACGTAATAATTATATACTGCTATAGTCAGGAGTGATCCTAGCTGACCGCTTAATAACACATTATATTACATAAAGCGATACAGTTGCGAGCTGTTGAATAATTCATTCACCATGGCGGAGCCTTGGCATGCTGCGCGCGCGGCTGGTTTCTAAGTGAAATGCAGAGAAAATGACCGTCCGTAGGGACGTGGTACAGCATTGGAATAAACACATTAACATAGCCGGGTAATCGTCCTTAGGGGCGGTTCGGCGGACCAGATGTGACGGGTACAAAGCAAAAACGCTTCAGTCACAAAACATGTAAACTGAGTTGCTTGTGATTTTCTCCTACGGGTTAAGAAAGTGTTATTTTTTCGGAATTATTGTATTTATACATTAATTGCAACTTATGATTTAGATTATGTTAAGGAGAAGCAAGAAGATCAAATTGTTTTCGTAATAATTTATAAATGGTTTAGGACTAAGGCGTTTAAGGCGTGGACTGAAGTGGTTTTGCTTTTACACCCTTCATTGATGCAACTGTACCTACCCTTGGAGAATCTGAGTGGGTAGGATTAATGTTGCTGATGCGATTGAAGGGTACAAAGATGTGGCAACGCTTGGCTGAGGCTTCTGGTGCTGCAAATAACATTACAATTGCGCTTCTTAAAGGACTGGAATTCAAATCCCGAAACGGACGACGGATAATAAAAGTTCCATGTCGGTATTTGATTAATTAAAAAAAAAATCTACGGTCATATATATACAACGTAAAACCGTTATTCGAGTAAAATATAAAATTAATTTAAATATCAGATTCGGGTCTTA
>DWFO01000229.1:0-23157 GCA_018246595.1 Mimoniades nurscia nurscia
CTTTTAATTACCTACCGCCAAAATTACAGGAACGACACTGTCAAACTTTTTTCCCGTGGAAGCCACTTAAACGTCGGACGCACTTTTCAATTTGGCCTCCAAACGAGTTTTGTGTCAGCCATAATTTCAAGGCAAGTCAATCAAATATATTTCGGTTTCAATACGATGGATAGCGCATAATAATTCTCCAAAATATGAAAAAAATGGTTACTTTTAATACGATGGATTAACGTTTAAAATGATTCTCCAAAATATGGAAAAATATTAAAAATTAGGGAACAGAAAACATTATCTTTTATCAAGGCTTTCAGTGTTATTAAATATGGCAACAATTTACAATATCAAAGATTCAGAAATATTATCATTTTTATGATTAGTCAATACACTACATGACAATCCCTAAAACCTAGATGTGATGCGCAGTTTCAATACACTGTCTCTCATCTTTAAAATTCGAATCACTACAAGATGATAAGTAGTTGCAGCCGTGAATTAATACAGTGCTGAGCCAGACCCATTAGATAGAGGCCATATCTATCGACGTATAAATATCTATAAAAATACAGAACAGTCATCTAGTTCCCCATTCTGAATGCTGCCTCGCCACCGCCATTACAAAGCGGACTCAATTAAGTCGAGGGACACAAAAGATCTCCACGTCATGGCTACGTCACAATTCAGTCATCATCGATCGAGCACGTCAATATCTGCATAGCGTAGAGCCTTGACACGCCGACAACGACACGCCACGCCGACGACTACATCGCGACACCGCGCGTCTCCATTTGTCATTGTGCTTTTTGTTACTGTCATTTGATTTGTCATTTTGTATTTATGACTAAAGTCACAGTACCGGAATTAAATTAACATTTAGTATTTTTTGAATCTTGTCAGCAAAATTCATCGGTCAAATATAAATCTTTCTCAGCAGTTCAATGACTTGGGATATATTTAGATGATTCAGCGGGAATTGGTATTTCGATTACTTTATTATATATTTATATTCTATGATATTGTAGCGTTTTATAATGTCTTATATTATATTGTCTGCTAAATTCCAAGGTATTGGGATACTTAACGATAATTTCACATTATATCTAAAACTTTCTATCTTAGACTTTACTGTAAAGGATTTTCTGAATGATTTTAAATTTAAAATGTATTACAGGACAAAGTTATTTTACGAATATTTACCTACAGATTACTTTAACCAAAGTAATGTAAATTATAATTTTCTTTGACCAAAATTTATTTTTACTTGCAAGGAAAGAACTTTTACCAATGTATGCATATATGTCTAAATTAGACGGCTCCCTTGAACGGGTGTGTAAAGGCTGTCAATAACTCACGGTAAGTGAATCACGCGGCTTTACTCTTTACCCCTGCTGATATTGACGATACTTTTATTGTTTAACAATTTTGAACCTTATTATTAACCATTAAGGTTCATCATACATTTATGCGTTCCATTTATCAAAATACCTAGGTCTTTGCCATAGAATTGAAAGGAAAAGAAAGAACAGTAAGAGTTGATATCTGAATCTCGCTTAAATATTTGTTTACATGTTGTAACTAATTCGTAATAATGAAATATTGAAGTGAGTGATTAATTACTTTGAACATGTTATCAAATGCTGTAATACATTTTCGTTTTTATAACATTTTCTTATGTACTTGGTATGGTTAAAACAAGTTACAATAATGAATTTGTCATATATTGACGTACATTTTTGTTTATTAATATCAATTTCACAAAATTATTAAATATTTTAGCATACTATGTACCTTAAGCCATGGTTTTTATTCTTACTATGTTAATAACGATTTTTATGTTATTCCAAAAGAAAAATTGGTGAAGTTATATTTTTAAACTTTCATGAAATCCCACCACAAAACCGTTTTCAACTTAAAAACCTTTATAGTACAACTTTTCAGTTAAACGCATGTGAAAAGAAAATTAATATATAATAAAATACATATATACACTTTTGTTTTTAAATAGCTTATATTTTTGTTAAGTTTATAAAGGAATCGTTTCAGAGCGCGGAGTTAAAATTAAGCGCAGGCATAGGCTTTCGGAACACTTAATGTTTTCAACTTGCATGAAGCGGAGAGCACTCAGCAAAATGCAGTGCACGAATCGAAAATAAAATAGGTAACGCTTAACCACTCAATAAATTACACGTGTCTACCTGTAGCTGCGTCATGTTTTACGCGCCTTTTAAAATTCTAAATCGAATGATATCACCCAACATCACGCTTGTATTTCCCCGATAGGGTAGAAAGAGGATTGTAGTACACTCCTACCATTCATCACTTATGTTATAGATCCTAGTATTGAGCAAAAGGTGACGTGTTTTTAACAATAGCACATGGGTTGAAGTACTAGATATCTGATCGCCACTCTTATATGTGAGTCAAATAAATGTGAGTCATGAGATCTGATATTTATTTTAATGGCGTACATGAATGAAGAGAGAGCTGAATGTACGGGCGTGTTTACAATAAATAGCCTGTTTTAATATGCAACATAATCGTATTTTTAAAGAGATGTTTTATATTTATTAAGTTACGTTCCAAGAGAAGTTAACATAAATGTTGTAATTTACTTACAAGTATACCTGGAGCTCAATCAGATTAATCTATTCTTTAGCACGTTTAATGTAAATTGTTAAAGCAGAGAAACAAATCAGCACCTGTTAGAATGCTCATACATTATGTTGTCAGCTTGTGCCAAATTGCTTAAATAACTAGTGATATTAACAGATTGCTGTAGAAGGAGTTTGTATACGATTTGGATATGACATGATGCAAGATCCACGTTGTTGTCATACATTTGAAGATTCCTATATCGGTTTCCAGTAGACTTTTGTAAAAAGTACTTGCATTAGCGGCTGTCCACGCTCTACTTTTGAATATTTGATAGCTTAAATAAATTTGAAGGGGGAGTTTTGACACATTCGTTTAAAAAAAATAGGATCGAACTGCATTTAAATATATTTTTATTACAATAAAGTCAAATAAACATGAATGTTGACCAGCTGGTAAGGTGATCCAACGCCTATGCTAGTGGATAATACCAAAGTTAACGCCTGTGCTAGTGGGTAATACCAAAGTTAGTAAAGTGCTGTCTAACTTTCGTGGTAAAAACACTTTGCCACTTTGTTACAATGCATTGAACGAAATTTCTCCGATATACTAAGTTCATGCGTTAGTCCATTCATTGTAATGGAGGACGTGCTAAATATACCACTGAAAACTGCCTTACACCGCTGGGGTATATGGTATTTCTTGTTGAGTGGCGCAACGGATAAGAGGCAGGTGCTAGATTCGATGAGCACAGTCTTGCAATTAACACAACATCACGCCGATATTTCTTTGAAGGGTAGACAGAGGAATGTAGTGCACATCAATATTTTACCAGTTGTATTACACGTCCCATTATGGGATAGGGGTGAGCCTTTTGTTTTTTTTTTGAACGTACTCGTACAAGGAGCCTCATGCCCGCAGCTCGCATGCTTAAAACGTGTTGAGAGCGTGTCAACTCAACTAGACCGGTTGAATAGATTATTCGTCTACAGCTGTGAACATTGCAATAACTAGAGCCAAATTAAAAGACCGTGAAAAAAGCATTTCCTCCGATATGCAGAACAGTAAAAGTTTGACCTTTCTTAACCTTTGACGGTTTTCGGATACCAGATTAGCTCAGATTTAGTTGACATACCGAATACCAACATTCTAATTAGCAGTAGGAGCTACGCCGTAAACAATGCCTCCTTGTGGCATGTGTTTTATTTAATAATGAAACGTTCAAATTGCCCTACATTAATAACATTTCTTAAAAAAAACCATAAAACAACGGAAATTCACCACAAGATCAATCTTTGCGGATCTTTATCTTTATCCACGGATCAATATTCCCGGATAACAATATAAACACGAGTTCCCTCATTATTATATTTCAGGGAAATTTTCAAATATTAAATATATTACGTGTAAAATTTGAAGCGAAATATGTTTACGGAGACAACGTCTTTACCAATACATCACGTTGTCAGACGCACGGATCTCGTTTGCGAGTGGAACCTCATTTCCACTCACTACTTCACGATTAAACGATGTTATGAACATTTATAAATACTTTTAACCATTAAACATTGTACAATAATGATAATTTCTCTACCCACACTCGTAACGGCCCTGGCATGAGGATATATTATTAAAATTTAAGTACTTTGGTTTTTTAAAATCGAAATATGATCTCGATGTGATATTCAAAGAGATGTTCGAGTAAGATTACCTGAGATCATGTAAGAATAAAGAACACCATAGATGTAGACTTGATGGTTTCACGTCACCGCATCATATGCCATTGTCTCCAAACATCAGTTACCCCACAACGTGGGTATGCTAAAGTTACTCCACTTTAATATATGCTGTTAGTTGTTACCTCTTGTCATTAAAATGTGCGCTCCGAGAAATATTATTTTCCGTCATTTAATTATAATGCTTCATAGTTACGCTGAATTATTTCAATTTAAACGTCTACCTCTCGTTACAAAATAATAACATATTCGTTGCAAAGTGAGAGTTATTTAGGGCGGGGATCTAACAAAGCGCTGAATGAACAAAACGGAATGAACGGTAATTGACGATGTATTAGGAAGGAGGTAAGATAATCGTAATTATAAGAGCCTCTATAATTATACAAGTCTATTATACTCTGTATAATTATATACTCTATAATAAAAGTAGGTATTTTTTTATATTGTCTCTTTGGAGTATGGAAATAGCCTCATCCCTTAATCCAGTGTAGTACGTATAATATAACGGTTGAGTTGTGGGAGTGTACTTGACCCCTCTAACTACCCCCTTAGGAAAAAACAGACAGTGTTATATTATATTGCTTCTATTATCAAATTTTTTTACATGACGTCATGTGATTCCTGACAAGGTAAGCAAAGGAGTGTAGTAAAAACGCACGATGCATCAGTTACTTTTAAGCTGTCCAATGGAAAAGGTGATGAGCGTATTGCCATACACCGGGCATACATCCAGAGTTCGAGTCACTGCTAGGAAATCTAAGTTAGAAAAATCTAATAGTACCCGAAAAAAGTATTTGAATTGAACCCACTATCTTGTGTTTGACAGTCGCGCCTGTAACCAACATGACCAACGAGTCACTCAATACAGACAGCCAATGATGCTTTTTAAATATTATTTTAATCAATTTTATGAATCAGTAATTAAATTGTCTTTAATATAACTAAGAATAGATATTATTTATATAGCCCCATAACCAAACGTCTATCACTACACCAAATTTTGTAAATATTGCTTTTAATTATTTTTGTCCGAGTATTTACTATTTTAGTTTAATTTTTTTTTACATTTTCTCTTAAAACCGAAAGATCCTCTCCATGACTGCACGTGGATAATGTCAGCCAATATTTAATTGCTACGTTAATAGCAATATTACCATTGTAACGCTTATAATGCGACATGAAAATTCGCGGTAAGAAATATTCCTTGTGCCCGTGCCAATACGATCGGAATATTGAACTGTTCGCAACATTGAACGAACCGAGACAAAATACTAGTTCTCATTACAAAACGTCAACATAAACAGTGCACAGATACCGACTCCCCGACGTCATTATCGGAATAAACTGAATGTCGTGCTAGTTACAGCGCCGAGCGAACGGAGCGTTGAATGAATGAAATGGAATAGTCGTTAACGATGCGTTACGGGAAGTCGAATGAGAATAGCAATTTTACGCCGAGTTTGAATAACGATATTATTACTGGATAATGGTATTCGATTTAATCTAGTTCAATTATTCAATGAAATTCAATTACATTTGTACGTAACACCACGCCTGTAATCCCCGAAGAGGTAGGCAGAGGAATGTAGAACACTCTCACGTTTCAACAGTTAGTTTCCCAATATGTAATAGGTGGTGAGCCTATTGCGATTAAGCCCCAGTGTATTATTTTATAACAGATGCATGTACATGTAAGACACAGGGAATTCCATACTCGTCTTCAAGTTCAAGAAGTAGCCAGGAGTGTACCTAACCCAAAATAACAAATCCTGATTGAAATTACATTCATTATATTAATGACTTACGCGCGCATAATTTTAGCTGACTACCATTATGTAATATAAAAGAAGAAAACAAAATCACAGTAAGCATTCAGACACTTTTTAATAGTAAGGGCTCATATCATGTTTACTCAGCTCGCATCCCCGCAAAATAGCGAAATATTCAGCGCAGCGAGCGGAAAAGTTACATGTTGCCTCGTTTCGAGTGTGCACTATGAGAATTAAATGAATGCCGCATAAAAGCTTGGACAATGTAGAGTATGTCCACATAATACGCAAGCGAATAAAGCCTTTGAATGACCGCGGTCGTATTATAGAATTATGGCTGGAAAATTGGCTTCTTGGTAAACAAAAATGTGATTCTGGGTTTTATCTTTTATAAAGATAATATTTCATAACTGTTTAGTTTATTATTTCCAATTTTTATAGTACCATTTTAAAAATTATTTTTCATATCTATGTGAATTGCTGTCTTCAGTAAGCATGTTTTATATATGTATAGTTGATAATATTAACAGTATTACATGAGGCTATTATTAGTACGTATTTTTAACTGGTCACATTTACGATATACAACAAGTCGACTCTGTCCGTGGGTGTTTGATTTTAATACACCATAAAGTATAAATAGTCAAATTTATTAATTATCTGATAATATTCGATGTTAGAGGGCCATCGCTATCGTTCGGAGGGAAGCGCAAACCTCAAAAAGATGGATGATAGAGATGATACAATGCCACGTAAATTTTTAATTTTTACATAACATCTGTACCACACCCTCACTAGTTTCCACATTTTGTTTATATAAGGATCCCAAAGGCTATTCGTGTTAAAGGATGCAATCAATTATAGGTACACGCTAAGATCCCAAGTTTTGCTTAAGTTTTGCAGACAGCATTTTTAACTGTCAGTATACAGATAGAATTTCAATCATACCCTAGGATACTAAAAATGTGCAAACATGGAATGTAGACAGCGTGAATTGTAAGAATCAGCCTCCACGCTTATTTATCGTAAGAAAAAATAAACGGAATGATTTTTCATTTTTATACTAATATTCCTCTCTACAATAGAGTGTGCAATGTAAAACGTACATATGTCAGAGCAGAGAATACAATAGAACGGACGCAAGTCACAGTTGACGGATTACAGCCTGTGTTGCTCTGTGTACATCGCTGGAAGTAGCTACTTTTGAACGTATTGTAAATAAGCTGCCATTGTATTTCAGAATTCATTTGTAGCGATGCTATTCAATGCCTGCATTTATACTGACCCGTATGACAATTAGTTAAATTCTTTAAAAAATATATGCAGTTAGAGTGTTTAACATTATATTAACAGAAAAAAGGTCTGAATTATTTTATTTATCCACGAAAGAAATTGCTTTGTGTATTAACATCAAATCAGGTCCATAATTACTTATTAGGTAGTGTCGTAATTATTCAGAAGATTATTATATTTATTATACTTAGTGTTTGTAAAATGAAGATGATGAAAAAATTTAAGGTTGTAAAATCCATCTATATCAAGAAACGAAAATTACACAGAATTTACTAGGCAGCGTACAATTGTTCACCAAGGTTTCGCTATCCACTTTATGTTATTGCCATGCAACATTTACAAGACGAACATCGAACTTTACAATCGGAACAAAACGACCTATAAGCCTTCTCTTGGGTGCCATCCTTGCGTTCAATAATCGAATAGGACGTTCGAAATCCAATGCGCAACAATAAACAACTTACTGGACTTCCAAATAAAATTCATTTATTGTATCAATCCAATCCAGCAAAATAATAACAGGATATGCTTTCTTTATAAAGAGATTATGCATTACTCTATTTATAGTTCTTTAAATTTATTATACAAAGAGAGGCGTATAAGTTTGATACGACTACACGGAGCAATTATTCCTTATGACATGAGTTTGGTAGCAAAAATGAATCGGTATTGTTAGAAAAAAATGAGTCACGCATTCCTGACGAATGTTAAATATTTTTTGTACGTAATATTTGCGGAAAGGAATAATGTCATAAGGTATAAATGGCAACCAATACACATATAAAATCCACAACGACATACCCATGAGGCTGGCGGATATCTCGGGAACGGCGCGATCGACTTCGTGGCGATGTTGCTGGGCAGCTCCGCCTTCAAACCTCTCTTGAGACGCAGTTTTCTTCTCTCCCGCGATTTCGCTCTTATCATAAGAGCTGCCTGCATACTTGCCAGTTTTGTGGCCGAGGAAACGAGCGGGCAGAAAATGGAGCCTAATACTGGCTTTATCACAAATATCTCACAATATTGAGCACGCACTTTCGCCTAACACACGATTATGACCCGAAACTATCCATTCATAACTTTGTACACACGCAAACTGCTTTAAATTCGGGCGCAATTTGTATAACTAGCGCGACTATATAATAATTTTAAATATGTTTCTGTTTAAGTGTAGAATTTAGTAAATTTCATGTAGAGAGATATACATAGAAGTTATTTACACATGAATCGACAATAATATCACTCTTATGTTAGTCCCGTCCGATCACAGAAGTAATTACTTTCGATAAATCTCACTAAGAGTGCTTTAGAATTGATTTAAGATAGGCACAAGAAAGGCGCTTAACTTTTTTATATTTATTAGATATATTATTGCTAGACGAACGTTTACCTTATAATACGATATGTTTATTGTGACATACAATGGAAGCTGGCGCAATTTGGCGTTTAATGTTGTCTTTAACATTCAACTTTTACGTTGTTTTTTGTTACAACATTATCACTCATGTTTCGTTCCGCACATCAAGTCGCAGTCTCTGGTTCTTCGACACCTGCCACCGGACGCTACTCTCCGCTAGATGTCGCTGTTTCATGGCCGGCCCACTTTTGTCACTTCACGTACCAACACTTTCCCGTAATACATATTACCGACGTCCCCAGGGTTATCGCGCACTATAAAAATGATAAAAATGAGGCGTGATGTTTGCGTGCCCGAGAGCTTTTAAAGGTGACCTCCATCAGCGTTGCATTGTCTCGCTTGTTTTGACATTTAATTGATAAACTTACCATTTATAAATAAAACATAGATACGTTCATGACAAGTCTATTTTCACCATAACCATTACGTCTAACAGACAGAAGCATTGCTGCTTACAGTAGGTACTATTGTAACATAAGATACAAAGCTGATGTCCGACCGATATTTATTAAACATTTATAAACAGAAAAAAATGTCATAAATTATCGGCCAAACACAAAGTGTTAGCACATACGGCATTACACCTAATTACGGTACATCGACATGCTTATTCTAGGGTACACAGACACGTAGGCACAACATCACAGGCAGTACCTCGAAGGCCTCGCATGGCGAGTGCGGCTCCGATACGTGTGCGGAGAGAGGTGGAGGCGGTGGCGCGAGGAGGCGCGACTCCCAATGCTGGCAAGAGTACGCGCGAACGCCGGTCGGCGCGGGGTGGACGGGGCTGTGCGGGCGCGGGCTCGGCGGCGCGGGCTGGCGGCCGTGTTGGCGCGCCTGTGCAACGTCACCGACACGTCAGTGTGCTTGCCAACTCGCCGGCTTTTGCTTGTCATCGGCAAATACCAATCCTTCATAAACACTGTTAAAATGATCCACATGAGCGATCTGCGAGCATTTACTTTTAAATTTACCTGTCAAATACATAAATGACGTTTTTTTACAGCTAATCGCAGAATACCCTATACGTAAGAAATTCAAAAGTAAGCAATGTCTTGTTAAGTTCACAGAGGCTTTATTTATTTTTGCAATCCGGTTCCAGTAGGAAACTTTTGTTGGATTACTAAAAGAAAACGACATGTTTTTAGCATACTAAATGTGGATTTTAATCACTGAAAAGATGCTCGCATTTCGCTAGTCTGAATCAAACTGAATCCCCGTAGAAAACAACGTAGAAACTAATTTTGAAAATTTGCGTTTTTGAAGAACAACATTACACAGATTTTTCTTTTAGGTATTTTATACTGGCACTTTTTTACTACAGCCTATTGAATAATAGGAATAATGACTAAATATACAAACGATTTTGACCATGAGTTGGCAAACGAGTTAAATGTAGAAGCCGCCACCTTTTAAACTTACTTCGCGATTTCATTTAAAATAAAAATATTAATTTTGGTTTAAAATACCTAGTTATTTTTTAAATACTAATTTTATTCATCTCATTACAGAACTCGTATAATGATATAATTTTGAGAACGTGATTCGAATGCACATGATATGTAAGACGTCTAAACGTTACAATTACGATTTGTCCTGTTACATTTATTCTCAGATCAATGTGAAACCAAATACCTGCAACGAATTTTCTGCTCAAATCACTCATAACGTTTCTTTTTATGTATCGATCACTGATTTCCATCTTCTAGCACTGATTCTTATCTTTTTTGTTGGGTTTCTTGAGATTTTGTTCCGCTTCAAATAAGTATACTTAACACTTAGCACCAAAACAGGTTGAACTGCCCAAAATTAGCAAATGTTTTAATCTTTATTCGCCAATATTGAACTTTGTTATCTGTGTAAACTAGAATAAAAATTGTTAAGTATCTGTGATCAGCTAAACCAGTATAAGGAAAACTTTGTGCAAATTCTAATATTCAATAGTGATCGTTTATATTTCATTGCAGAGTAAAGGAAATTAGCTAATAGAATTCCACTCGTGTAAGTACCTACTCGTACTTATGGCTAATTAAAATAATACGATTCTAAGGGATGATAATAGTGTAGGGTATTGTTTTAGTTCTACATTCTAAAGGAAACTATTTTTGAATGCAATTATGAATAAATAGTTATGTGCCCATTACTTTGCTTTTTACAAGTTACTCAAATTCATTTTATAATTTTTACGCAACTTGCAAATTTTAATAATTATATTTTATGTAATACACTTAAATATAGTATGATACAATTTAAGTGAGATACAGTTTTACGTCGGAAATTTGAAGTAAGAAATTGAATGTTATGAGCAAAAATCGAACATGAAAACTAATTTGTCGAAACGTACATTTCATATAAGTACGTCAAAAACAAAGAAAGTAAGCAGCTTTTGAGACTTGAAAATTGTATGTAGGTACAATCTTTGCTCATAATTAATTTTAACATCTATTTCCATTTTTCGAAATACCTTTGAAATGAAATATTATTGATTGACTTATTATTATAGTATTTATTCCACGATAACGTAGTAAGTATCACAAATACATATGTATATATTAAACAAAAAAATAATAATATTCCAAATAAAAAATACAATAATTTTTTCTCTTGTGTTTCAACGATGATAAATGATGTCTATAATTTCGAATTGCGTATTCCTTGAAATTTCACTTCAAAGGCATTTCATACAGACTATTGTAGACAGTTACCTTTCGGCCCGCGAGCGACGCGCCGCCTGCCGCCGCGTACATGCACTGCGGCGCTCACCCGCGCATCGCCTAGCGGGCACTGGCCGCCGGCCCGCTCACCGCACCCGCTACCCACCTACACCTACAACACCATGCTTTACTGTCACATCATACTGGAAAAATCTTAACAACAGTGTCAATCAACGCTCAGTTCATTACTGTCCGAAATTTCCGCAACCGCACACTCCTTTCCCAACTTTAAATCCTAACAAAAAGTCAACGCATACATCAATACGGCCCGACATTATCGCGACCGCGCGTACTTATTCCGCAACCACTGTGTCCCGTCCACCGTCTTAGTACTAGTTTACTCACATAACCAAATATATTATTTAATATGCTATGTATGCCATTATGCTGTTACCTTTGACCACACCTGAATTACCCAACACTTACAAAACTGTTTCTTAATGTCGTATATCATTATTAAAACATATAGCAAGTAGCTAAGTGATAATAAATAAATAAAATGTATAGTATACGCGTGATATTCTAAAACATTTTGATTAAAGATTTACATCGTACGGTTAGAATACTTTACAATAATATCTTCTATATGAAACAATATAATCTTCTTCCTGAGCAACATTACAGTGGAAGAATGCATTACACAACATAAGTACCACTGCGATATTGACATATAATAACGTAACATTTTATAACGTGACATTTAATACAACGTTTAATTTGGAAATTAACATAAGTAGGACTTCAGATCTGTGAGGATGAGGGATATTTGACATTCGGTGCTCTCTGTCTACCTTGTAAGGAACCGAGCGTGATGATTTAATAATAATGTTAGAAAATAATGCTCATCTTTCTATTTTAAACTACCATTTCATCTGCTCGGTAAACGAATATGTCGATTTCAATTCATATGATATATTTAAAACTTGTCTCTAAACAATATCAGAGTTTATAAAATTAAATAAATATAATAACTGCCTCGTTGGTCTGCCGATCGGGGGGTCCTGGGTTCAAATCCCGGGTTGGGCACTATCGGATTTTCTAATTTAGATTTTCTAGTAGTGGCTCGGAGTCCGGATCGGAGAGTCATGTGCTATACTCCTCTGACTACCTTTTCAGGGATTATAGGTGTAATGTTACGTCACATAAATATTACTCAATTATATCTTTTAATATTACAGGAAGGAGAAGTTAAGCCAATAAGATTTTTATTCATGCAATATTTTTCTTCCTATTAGCTTTTAAACCTCCAAGAAGGGCAAGGCTAATAATATTATAAAGATAAATTATATTTAGAATACTAGCTGTGCCCCGGAATTCGTCCGTGTGGAATTCAAATATTGAAATATTCTAAAATGAAAGACGCTAAGTTACAATTAATTACATCAGCTATCAGCCAGTGTAAGTCCCTTGAAAATCGATCCAGCTGTTCTCTAGGTTAGCCGGAACAGACAGACAGACAACAATTGTAAAAAATCTTATGTTGGTAGATGTACCATGTATACATACATATACATATATGCATGTAGTAAAAAGCGGTTATTTTAATATTTCAAACAGACACTCCTATTTTAATTATCTATATGGATTTCTTCATTACTTCCTTCCTTTCAGTTTCGTTTTTAAATTATATTTTTATAAGAGATAATGTGCTTATTGTCCTCGGTATAATTTTTAGTTGTTGTAAAAACACAATTACGAGACTAGTCAGTGTATAACAAAGAAATATTTCGTAGTGCAGAACGCCCCAATGTTGCATCAGCGGTCCCGCTACGAAACAAAACAATTTAGACTGAAATTTTAATCAACATTTTTGTCACAATGTTAATGAAAAATATAAATAGTTTTTCCATTTTCGGCACTCGTTCTCGTTAACATAATAATTGTTTTTCAACGTGAAATAAACGATTTAAAATAAAATATATCGCTACTCTACTAAAATACAGGTGATTACAATATTGGACTCAATACAGGTACTGTTGCTGAATCTCGATCGATAAAATGTTAAAATTTTCAAAAGTCGAGTTTTTTTTTGAGTTTGCAATATTTTGTTCATAAATCGAAATGTTATATATATTTTTTGTATAAAATTGCGTACAAGAAAAAGTCGAACCAAATAATACATTAATGTACATACATGTCTTCACGCCACGTACCTTACGGGGTAGGCAGAGAGCACAAAATTCCAAATACATACATATATCTATCTATCCTTACAGTTTGCCGTACTTCTTCTATATTCGAAATAAAAAGGGACTCAGAAAAAGTTGACAAAATGAATATACAAGGCATAAATATTACAAATGTATACATATAAGCACAAGGTACTGGTAAGGCTTATTTCTCTAAATAATATCCTTCAGTGAATGTAGTCCTCACTATCACAACTAACAAAAATTATATTGCTTATACAAACGGCACCGTTGTTATACCTAACAATATTTAATTTGCAATGCATTGTAATGCATTATTCATTTTCACATTACGTACTACAGTAAGCCGCTCATTAAGCACGTGGTACACTTTCCGTGTGGTAAATAAATAATTACACTCATGGGATCAATACCTTGTGTAAATTATTCAAAATGTTTAATATATTGCTTGTCGAGAAGGCTCGACACTACATAAAATATTAATGCGGCATAAAACGCGACGTATTATTAAATCATTTTCTCTCGCCGCTTGATTGCATATACTATATATAATAAGCACTTTACTTGTTTAATTTTTGAGGTATACTTTGAAACTACACGATATATGATAATAGAAAGTTTTGCTGATCTAACTAATAAAGCTTTAAGATACTCGAATTTGAGTGAACACTGTTGCACTGCAACTATAGGTAGGAAATCTTAATTAATATGCGAATAAATTCAACCCGAGACAAATAACATTCGTCTTCTTACCCCTGAGTACAAAATAAGGTTGCCTTCGGTCGGAGTGTGTTCCGGGCACTAGTAATAAAAGTGTCATTGTTTAGCGATAGAAACATATTATGTATGATAATCCGGAAAAGTAGGGACGCAATTTATACAGAGGTGTAAAGAAAATAATATAATTTTAATTCATTCCACTTGTTTAATATTCATACGGCTAAAGCACAACTCATGAGCAATTAATGTCGCAATTCAATCTTTGTTAATTCGGAATTGTATTTTATTTTGAATAATATCAGCACCAACTGAACATATTTATTACCAATTGGCTTATTAACACTGACGTTAATTACATTCATTTTATTAATAAAACCTTGCAACAGTAATAAAGTTTAGTATGTAACAAATAGCAACAAAAAACACAAGGCAGAAGTTAGTTTATACGAACGCACATTTAAATGAATTTGTATTAATAAACTTATAAATATTATCGCTATATTTGTGTATATTTTTTAACAAACTGTGTTCTTACATTAAAAGGTATATGGAAAATAATTTGTAATACTGTGCACGCTGGACAGATTACAATGTAAAATGCAGAAAATATTTATGTAATACACACAAATAATATAGCAGTTGGATCCTAGAGGCAAAAAGGGAAAAATTGAACTTCTGAAGTCTCTCTACGTGCTCAAGCCCACAAAAGTTGTCTGACGCGGCGCAATCATGTCAGCGGCTGAGATACAATATGTGTATATATTTCCTTCTATATCAATATAAAGTTTTGTATAGTCCTTATAGTATTAGACAGTGTTGTTATTTTCAAAAATCCTAAATCTATTTTAATTTAAAACAATTTAGAATATAGCAAATGTCAACGAAAATGTAGTAAATTTTATTAGTACATACAAAACATTGAAAAAACCAATTGTCAAACCATTTTAACAATCAACAATTTTTTTTACAAATTTTATGTCGACAACGTTAAAGAAAACATTCCATTTCATTTTAATACATTACCAAAAAAAATTACTTTATTTATAGTTAGAATATCACCTATCCTTATTTACTCAAATCTCATTATAAGATACGAGAAAATAGATAGTATTTCTCAATCCGTGAAAATCTAATACCTGACCGTCTAATCTGGAGCAGTGGTGAGATTGATTTGTAATCCGATTAATGCCAACTTATTTATAATTTGCGAAGTAGTTCCAAATTTAATATTTAATGTGAACGTATATCATTAATATTATATAATAAATTATAATACCGTAATTTAACACAGCTGATAATTTTCAAATATATAATGTTAGTTATCATAGCAGGTATGTAAGAGGTATAGAGATATTTAATAAGACGTGGCGTAAAGATATGTATTTATTATAAAATATAATATTTTCTTAATACAGTAATGAAATTTTTGCCTTGTAGTCTATAGTACTTCTTTTTTGTATCCATTGTAATTAGTATGTTAGTGAATTCACCCAATATTGATTTTTAACTTAAATGAATTTTCAAACATACTAATTTTATTGTTCTTTTAACTTATTATGACTTAAAATTTAAAAATTTAAAATAAATCTTTAAATTCTTTTCTGTTAATTTGGAACGAATTTATTATATTACAAACCGAATAGTTTATGGTTAACTACAGTCTATTTATATTCCTACCTATTTACGGATATATTTATATGCCTGATAATGGTTACGTTACCTATCCTGATATAGAATCAAAGTTTTTCCTACAATCTGTTACACATTTTATGATATATTTTCTTAAATAGAACATAAGCTTTACTGAAATCTCTTTCAAGTACTCATATATGCACTCTTTAAAATATAATAATAATCTATTAAGGACTAATTTCTTATCATAAAAACCGGTCTAACTGCAAATTGAAATAGTTACTGAAGGTCACAATGTCGCTGTTGCATCGCAGTACTTATTGTAGACTGTATTTTCAAAATCAGAAGTTTTTCAAAACTAGATTTATTGAAAACCCGAAGTTTTTCAAAACTAGAAGTTTTTTCAAAATCAGAAGTTTTTCAAAACTAGATTTTTTTTTCAACACCAGAAGTTTTTCATAAACATGACTCAATTCCTAAGTGTCAGTAATCCGAAGTGCTTATGAGGATGTAAGTTTTGAGTTAGTGCATTATTTTAACTTCACTGTTATCGACATCATCAAGCGTATCAATTTAGTTTAAATTTCATTTGTCTTCAGCTTTGATTAGTACCCATTTCTAATTTATTGTTAGGGCTGAGTAATTTACATTCGTGTTTATTGAAAAAAACAATTACGATGAAAGTATCATTTACTTAATTTCTATTTTCATTATTATTATTAGTTATTATTATTAGTACGTGTATGTATACATATATGGTATAATTAAATTCTAATAGATTTCAAATTACACCCTACGTGACAAAATGAAACCTATATTTATTACAGTCCTAAAATAATAAAACGGTCCACCGGAATATTTCTTGAAAGCTTTTATTGCAAAATTGCAAGCTACTTTGGTCAAGCGTCCCGTGGTAACCGTTCTTGAATAGCCGCAAATGTACCTCTTAAAACTCTATTCCCAGTTATAAACTGATCTTTGCTTATAGCCTTACTGTAACTTATTTAATATTGATGTGACAATATCGGTTTTATTATTTTACGAAGCGAAACATTTTGTATCAAATTTAACAAT
The DNA here is from genome assembly GCA_018246595.1 of Mimoniades nurscia nurscia. NCBI lineage: Eukaryota > Metazoa > Arthropoda > Insecta > Lepidoptera > Hesperiidae > Mimoniades > Mimoniades nurscia. The sequence goes on from DWFO01000229.1 coordinate 17,095, forward strand.
AGTGTACTAAAAATTATTTATCAGAGTGTTTTGTCAAAAGAGTGTCAAATCACTATATCATTATTATTTTTCTACTTGCTCATTTATAGAAGACCACTTTAACTTAGACGATCTTTAAAACTTTCAATCAAAATTCACATGTAGCAAATCTCATTTTTACTTCACACCGATCTGCCATGCCTAACGACACCTTTACAGTTTGTCGTACTGGTCGTATTTAACTTTTAATGAGATAATAGAGCCCTGTACAATTATTTTACCTAAAAATCTTAAATCTTTCAAAAAACATTTCAAAAACATTATACTTATTTCAAACCTGAAATCTCCGAACAGGTAGGCAAAGGAGTGTAAGACACTCCCACGTTTCACGATATACGTTTAAGCCAACAACATTACTTTACTCATAAACCCTTTTAAGGGCAAAATAATCCATAATATCTTCGTAATTCAAATATCTATATGTATAAATGTGAAATTAACACCTCACACGTTTTCTCCAGTTCTACTTCACACACAACACTACTCGTTGATGTTATGATTTGAGAACAACGCATATATGTTGTATGTAAATAATGGACCTAAATAAATAATAGCTTTAATAATTGCTGGTTTCATTCTCTGTCCTCGGCCCGAGTCAAGTTTAAATATTGTTTTATCGGTCAATCTAAACGTTCCTTGAACTTTCATTAAATGTATGTATAAGAAATATATTTTAACAATCTTGCGGTAGACAAAGGAGACTTAATATTGAAATAAAGATCGCTGGAGATTATAAGAGATTTGCGTGTATCTTATTAAAAGTTATCATTTCAATTTGCTTGTCTACCTCTTGAGAGGAGGAACTCTTAGGAGCCATCCGGGATGATTCAAGGCCCTGGTCGGGCGCTATTAGATTTTTCTAACTTAGCTTTTCTATTAGCGGTTATATGTGCCCGGATATGTGCCCGGTGTATGGAGCTAGACCCATGCCATAGTGGGACGTAAACATAACTGGAGAATCGAGGGAGTGTACTACACTCCGCTGTCTACCTCTTCGGGGATTGTTGGAATTATCGTCGGGGATAGTACATTGTAATTAACTGTTAATCTTACGAGAGAGATAAATTCCTGGTGTGCTACTAGATAAAGTTCGTAGCCTTCTCAGTATTGAATGGAATATTTTTTGGCATTTACTTTCGGTATTTTAAATAAACAAAGATCGTTTTGATTATATTTATTGCAAACGACAGTAAATATCTATAAAAAATTGTCACCATGAAGTGTGGTATTAACTTTGCACACCCTTAAAATATTAAAAGTATTAAGTTATATCAGTATATACATATATGCACTACAGTAAATATAGGATGTACTAGATGTATTTTTGAAATAGCGGAAAGGAAAGTATGCCTAGTTTAAATTTTAATATAGACAACATTTTGCTCGAATCTCAAGAGAAATATTCGCTTAGATTCCAAAATTAAATATGAAAGTAAGCAAGAATTGAGAACAGCAATTTGCATGTCGTTTATTTAACTCCTCCAATTAGAGAGTTTATTGACCTAAAATACGCCTCTGATGCTAAATTCTTGATTAATATTTCACTTCAATCCACGAATACGTAGAAATAAAATGCGAAATTCGTAACTTAAAAAGCATTAGATTTTATAGGTCGATGAAGAAATTTAACAATATTTTTTTGGGATTAGTCAATTTAGGAACTCAGGATTAGTCAGTTAAAGTATTCAGGATTAGTCATGTTAGTTCAGAATTAGTCAGTTTAGTGAGGAAATCAATTTTATAGCCCTTTTAGTACACTTTATTAACAAATAATTTTTATACTGCCCAAGAAGCATATTCGTTAAGTTGACACTAACATCATAAATTTTTACGATTGCATTGGACACGGATACCGTTTTAATATAAGAACTTTTGCTATAAAAAGTAAAATAAAGTTTTTTTTTTGGGATATTAAAATAGAACAGATAGATTTATATCTCACTAGTGTGGATTTTGAATTAGAGGTTTGATCGCGGAAATAAATGCTACTACTGGACGTTAAATTCAGCAGCAGTAAAGATAAACACAAAAAATTACGATACCTGTCATAGAGACCTGACCACTTAAGTACCTGTCATAGAGAAAGCATTTATTTGATATACATGTCTACGATTGTCTACGGTTTGCTAACGAAAGTCTGTAAGTCATATAGGTTAAGGGAATATATCGACTACTAAACATCAATCGGAATAGTTATTGAATCTTTCATGACATAAAAATAACTACAGTTTATCATTTGTTTACACGTATATGTAAAACAAATAATTGTTTTACGTTTAGCAATCAATATGATTGCACAATTGCGTTTCTGAGCCTAAACAATGACTCTAAGATCTAGTAGGCTACTAAGTTGAGCGGATTGTATGGTTAACTTTAATTTACTTTGCAATTAAAAGTTTTTCTTGTTAGCGAGTATGTAATCTGTTACATAATTCTCATAGGCACTGAGCATAAGTTTACAAACACTTTAGGTGGTTTTAATGGTATTAATTAAGATTGGCGTAGGTCGGGACGGGACGACCTGGGATTTTGATTATTTATTCCATTAAACTTCAATCTGTGTTGAGAAACGACCGCATAGTTTGAGCGCTGCTACTATTTTCCAAATGTTGCCTTCTAAATTGCACTTTTAACGTTGCATTTTGTTTTTATTGCAGAGACGCAACACTTTGTAAAAGTAAATCAAAACATTTAATACTTTGAGAATATTGCAAAATGTTTCTATTTTGTGAATGATATTCGGTATATTTTATTATCAATATTAAAAAAGAAGAAAAAAACTGCTTTTAATAAAGAATTCATGATTGAATTAATATTCTTTGTTACAAAATATTTTTATTATAAAACAAGGCATATTGTAGTAATCGTAGCAAGGTCGCAGAACGACGTATCGGTTCGTTGAATCGCGGTAAGGAAATACATTAATCATTTTGACTTATTAAATATATTTCAATGTTAGACGATTATCTTTTAAAATCGCATATACCCATACAATAGGAAACAGAAATATTCACTTTATAAAATAATTTAACTATTTCTTCCAGTATGTGTTTAATTTTATTAAATGTGCATCTCAATGAGGGTTTGGGTACTAATAGATTAACGAACACGCTAATTCAGTTGTAAGAAAAATTAAAATCAGTAGGTTTTTATGCAAGTCCAATAGCAAACGAGTGGGCAGTCACAAGTAGCAACTAGCGCTCATGGACATCTTGATAATATAGCCGTATCTCACTCTTGAGATATAAGTTGCTACGGCGTAGTAGATACGTATATTGATGATAAAGCTGTGATATAACGATACTCGTAGACGTAACAGAGAGGAGGTAGGTATACAAATGTATGTATTACATTCCCACGATTCACCGGTAATAATTACGTCCCATTATGAAATAGGTGTTGAGTATATTGCCAACCACCGGGCACACATCAAGACTTTGAGCTACGATTAAAAAATTTAAATTAGAAAAATCCGGTAGTGCACGACTTGGACTTTGAACCTAGGACCTCCCGATTGGTAGTCGCAATTGGAACCAACACGACTAACGAGGCAATAACAACGCTCACGCAGTTAATATATAGATAATAATAACAACGTAAACGTAAGTAGTGAAACGTGGGAGTGTTCTACATTCCTCTGCCTACCTCTTCTGGGAGTATATTGCCATACGCCAGTCACAAATCCAGAATCCCCAGCTAACGATATTATAGTTTTCGTATAAAAGGAAATACACAATTTGATACAAAAAAACCAATTTAATCCGCATCTGTCAATGATCTGCCTCGTTCGCTGTGGATTCTGGATTTGTGACTGGCGTATGGCAATATACTCCCCCCATTTCATGGTTGGATGTATAGATATAATAATGTAATCTAAAATACTAACAATATAATATACCGTGCAGTGTACTTAATAGTACTGATAATGTTATTAAAAACTACATTCGTTACTATTCCGATAGCTTCAAAGGTGTCTTTAAAATTTTGCTGAATGACGAAGCACGCGAAAAAATTATATCCCCATTCATTACCAACTACTGCATTAATGATCTCATGAAGCCTTAATAATTCCTACCCATTTTGTAGGCGGATAATTGTTAAGGATTTAAGAGTACATTATTAATTTTTATAGCTCCAGCGCTTACTCCTATCGCGTACGAAAAATATTTTTGCTTAAATGTTTCGCTTAGAAATTTTATAGTAAGGCATACAGTAATATTACTAAATTTGTAATTACTAAATATGTACCCGCGCGTAAATTCTATTTAGAACGTATCGTTTCTTAGTTTTTCATATATACGATAGCATCACAAGAAAAAAATCACGCTTAGCAGTTACAAATTTGTAGGAGTTATAAATTGTACCGTCCAAAATTTGACATTTATAGAAGAAGTGTGTTACCAACGCTCTAACCACAGTTGCGCATATTGCAATATACGTCATTTCGTCATACGTATTCTTATTTAAAAAAAGACGATTGAAATTATTTTTTTCAGCGCGAACGGTGACAGTTTCGTAATTACAATTAGTTTCACACGACGCCGCTCTAGAGACCCGGGGCGACTGGAAACGAGCAAAATGAACGTCAAAGAAATCTCTCTAGCGGCTGATTCAGTACCATATGAAAGCGAATCTAGATGCGACATAAATGAAGTCGCGCCAACTTCGTTCCAACCGCACGCTTTGATTTAATATTAAAATTAAAAATGTGCAATAAGTGTTAAAAAATTCAAAAGGACTCTACACTGCGCGATTTCTGCGGAAAATATTAATATGGGATCGCCGAGCCACGGTCCCTCAAAGCCTTTGCAATACCATCTCTACTTTCCTCTATTGAAGATCGAAATGAACCGAGCTTACGCTGCTTCGAATTCATTTTCCGTGTTTTTCGTGCTAAAATGTCACATAATACGTCCAAAAAAAGAATATGTTGCTGACATTTCTCATCCGCTTTCAGTATTTCGTATTAAATAAGTACCTACTTTTTACTTTTTAGGTGAATGTAAATGGATGAATATTGATGAAACATCAATAGAACTCATTGACATTAAATATTTCTCGTTATGTCGCGTTGGAATTGAATATGCAAAGGTTTGCTCTTGATCGCTTGATTTTTAATTGTGTCAGAGCTTCGTTAAGTTTAAATTATTTGGTAAATAAAACAAAACTTGTTATAAAGTAGCTGGAAAGAATTTTCCGAAAATGGTTCCAGAAATAATATTAAAGTTACATGTGATATTCCCGAGTGAAAGCAGTTTCATGGGATAATTGCCAGATTCTTTTGCACCCAGCTGAGCACCAGTGCCTTAGAGGCTAATGTTTTGTTATGCCATTTTATTACGAGTACACGAAAGTTTCTGTCCTTATCGCCGGTTTAACTTAAAAGCACTTATAAAATAATTTTTCTGCTCACTTTCAAAACGGTATATGGCAATTACTATAATGGTATGCTTTGACTCGGGACCATTTTGTGTTATATAAGAATAAAATCTTCTCTATCTTGCGTAGCTGCTTTCGTCATAGTACGAGGTAGGGACAATAAAAGGTAACCTAGAAAAAAATTCACTGATACACATATATTTAAACGTAACGTAACGTGACATCACGCTCCCACGTTTCACCAGTTACATTTACGTTCCACTATGGAATAGATGGAATAGTGATATTCGGCTAAACAATTTTTGGTGAAAAGGCAGGATCCCGGAATAGATAGTGAGCCTATTGCCATACACCGATCACATATCCAGACTACGAGCCACTACTAGAAAAGTCATTCGATACGAATGCATTTACAGTAATACAATAAGTGCAGAGAAGTTATTGCATATCTTTAACAAGATTAACAATGCTTATAAAATACTTGTATATTGATTCCTAGCAGTAATTTTAAACAACAACCCGGCTATACTGCAGGAACTCAGTTTGTGCGTGCCGCGCGGCAGCGGCGAGCGGCGGCGCGCGCCCCTGCTGTCGCTGCCGCGCGCTAGGACAAATCTGTTGCGCGACGCGCCGCTCACGCGCGCG
>DWFO01000230.1:0-23152 GCA_018246595.1 Mimoniades nurscia nurscia
TTAGAAAATTTTTAGTAGTGCCCGACCCGGGAATCGAACCCAGGACGTCCCGTTCGGCAGTCGCACTTGCAACCAACTCGACCAACGAGGCAGTCATTTTATAAGTAGATGCTTATAAAACGCTTCCCCGCAGGCATTACTCGGTTTCATACATTTTGATCATATTATTAGGTATACTGTCATATTATAGATATATTTCTATTGTACTGTGACGTAAGCATCATTACGATGCAGCACACATATGTGATTCAAGATGACACATATACTTACATTTACACGCACACATGCACGCACGTATGTACGCAAGCACGCACGCACGCAAGGACGCGCACACATACATACACGCAGTAAATTTTGTATTATGAATATTTAGTTATAAAAAGAAGCAACTTAATTTAATTTTTACTTCACGATAGCACGGCAGATGTAGGTACTGTGGAGCCTCTCCGATTCTTTAGACGATAACCTCAACTACAACTGGATTTTCCTAGCAGTAGATCGGAGTCTGATTTGTGTCCGATGTGCGGAAATAGGCTTACCTTCTAATCTCTGGGACGCATGACACAACTGGTGAATCGTGGGAGTGTAGTACACTTCTGTCTTCGAATAGCCAATTCGAATAGCGAAATGCTGACACGATTTTATGTTACATTCATTTCAAAACTTTTCTACTAACTAACTAAGTCCTACGTATAGTTTGTGCTAGTAGTGGCCACTAGTGACTATTGTCCATTCATTTTATACTTAAAAAAAAAACAAAAAACAAATTATGTTCTTTTGAACGGAATATTAGAATCTTAGAGAGTTCCTAAGTTATTCTGTAAACAATATAAAACAGCCAAAAATAATTTCTCGAGAGACCACTCAATGTAAAATTGTGTTAACAAGTCCTATAATCGTGTTATTATTTGGTGAACAACTTGAATAAATAAACTGAAGTACTTAAGGATTACATTAATTATGTTAAAGTAAGAAAATATTTATCTTAGACGAGAACGGTGTTAGTACATTTATTCGGCTTATTTCTATCATTTCGTTATTGTATATATGTTTTAAACTTGACATCGTAAGCCTTCAAGATAGTTTAGTGCAAGGTTGTTATCAAATAAATATATTAATATTTTATTAGTTTAAGGCAGAAATGACCATAAATTACTTAACTCCTAAAATTGTACCATTGTAGACTATTCAATTATGATGTACTCATTATTATCATTAGCCATAATAGGCCATTGCTGGTCATAGGCCTCCCTTAATGAGGGTTCCGTAGCCCTTAGCGTGAGAAGCAATAGGTCATACATACATAACAGTTCTTGTTCTAGCCCACAAAAATGCGCTAAAAATGCGCTGTATGTGTTATTTTTCTTTATATTCCATTGCCTCGTTGGTCCTGTTGGTTTCAAGTGCGACTGCCCATTAGGAGGTCCTGGGTTCAATTCTCGGGCCGGGCACTATAGAATTTTTCTAATTTAGATTTTTTTAAAGTGGCTCAGAGTCTGGGTGTGTACCTGGTGTATGTCAATAGGCTCACCACCTATTTCATAGTGGGACGTAAAAGTAACTGGTGAGACGCGGAAGAGTACTACACTTTTCTGCTTACCTTTGCGAGGATAACAGGCATGATGTTACGTTTATTCCACAGCTTTTCATGGTATGAGAGACTTTTGTCTTTTAAATTCTTTGAATAGATTAATAAAAATTTTTTGCTTATTAAATCCAGAATATTTCAAGACGGTACATTTACGAAATATAACATGGTAGGCAGTTTATTTCTCTCCTCCTTCTAATCAAACATTATAAAGTTTTTATTCACTGGAAATATTAACAAAGTTGCGAAGAAACGAAGTCCTTTATCAAAGCGTTTGTTAATTTTTTATTCACGAACTTCGCGATTCAACCATCCTGCCGATATAAATGCGGTTTAAGGAAATTTCTATACAAATAGAAATTAGTATAAAAAAATGACTAAATATGACTGCCTAGTCGGTCGTGTTGGTTGCAAGTGCGACTGCCGGGCGGAGAGTTCCTGGGTTCGATTTCCGGGTCGCGCACTACTAAATTTTCTGATTTAGATTCTCTAGTTGTGTCTCGGAGTCTGGATATGTGCGCGGTGTATGGCAATAGGCTCACCACCTATTCCATAGTGGGCCTTAAACGTAATTGGTGAAACGTGGGAGTGTTCTACATTCCTCTGCCTACGTCTTCGGGGATGACAGGCGTGATGATACGTTCTATAAAAATATCAGCATATTAAGTGTTTTAAATTTCGGAATTAGAATTCTCATAAAATTACGATTCGGTGTCACTTGTAAGGTACAAAATATGACATTATTTATTATAGTATTAGGTGTATTTCTAATGAAACCTTGGCAATCTGAAGTTAATGTTCTCCGTCAATTTATTAATATCTATAATATGGTAAATACGTATCAAAGGGTTGTTCCCGAAATTCTATTAAACGCATTGTGATGAACATGTATTCGTTGAAACTAAAAACAAACCAGCGGGCGGACTAATGAAAACAGACACATGTTTAAATCCAATCTTAAATATACAACAAATGGAGACTGATATTTATAAAAAATATCTCATATACCTTAAGTAAAGGTGTAGAACTGTAAGCAGAGTCCGAACGCATTTCATTAGCCCATGTAGGTATGTACTTAAAACACACCTATGTCATCACATAGGAGTATTGTGTTAGGTCTTCCTAAGGACTAATCGATTCAATGATATTTGACTGACATATTTATTTAGTGGCAAGGTATCATGATTATTTCATCTTCAATATCATCAGCCTGTCGCTGTCCACTGCTGGGATTAGACCTAGACTTTTTTCCCATGATCTCCACGCTGGGTATGCGAGTTCGGAATCGCAGAGCAGAGCTCCTCGCACAGCTCACGGCCCCTCGGCGACCAAAGTATGCAGTCGTATTAAGGCATGCTGCGGGATACCGCAATCAGTCCACCTGGTTATTTAGCTGGAGTTTATGGATTTGAGTTCCATCCATAACTAATATACCTCGTCTCTTCTTTTCCTTTTAAAGTTCTCTTACAATTTTTCTTCATCCTATAATATATACTAAGTATAATATATACTATAAATATAATATATACTAAGTATATATAAATATAACATATACTAAGATTCTCTAAGGAAATGGAGCGAAGGATTTTGGCCATATATTGTTCATTTTGTAACGAATTGTCGCTTCTCATCAGGCTTGATCGCGACTGAATGGTGGACTAACACACAAAAAAGCCTTCAGTGTGTGTAGTAATGAAATTAGCTAAGTTAGTCGATATTGCCTGATAGCATAAAACTTTGGGGCAACTGCTAACTTCCCTCTCAAAACTACGCTAACGCTAACGAATGTAACGGTGTTCTCATCGATAATTATATCAGAGGGTAAGCAAGTCTTGCTAACTTCCGTTACTTAGATAGAGTATGCATCCGTGCATACACGGTGGTTTGGCCAAATGTTACGTATATTGTATATAATATTTGTGTACATAATTTTAATTCTCAGCGTAAGAGGAGATTCGTGTCCAACAGTGTAACGATAAAAATGTTGTCGAAGGCGATTATGGTATATGGCATGTGATATTCAATGTTGTTAATAAACACTTTTATGATCAATTTAGGTAACGGGTGTTAATTAATTTACAGTTGATGTACTCTCATGTCGTCATGTGTCATTCAAGTGAATGTTTTACTCGAGTGGATGAATATAATCCTTGACAGTAACCGAAATGAGGGTTTAGTGTGTCGCAGAACTTATACTACGCGTTTGGTTGTTACGATCATGATTTTGGTTATCGAGAGTTTGTAATACAACTTTATTGAAATTTAAACAGAATTTTCAACCCGAGTTTGCATGAGAAAAAAGCACAATCTGTAAGGATATTTTTTTCATCGGCTACCAGTTTCAGGCTACTGTTGGGCTTCTTTATGCAATTTGGAGATCCCTATCATATTTAATCTAATCTAATATAATAATAAAACGATTATTGAAGTGGGTATTATTATTATTATACACATACATATTCCTTATATTACTTTATGGCAACAGAAACCGAAACATATTTATTTACGTGAATCTACATATGTATATTGTCGATATTGTCCATATATTAATACGTCTACATCGTTATTAAGCCTTACTTCGTGCGAATACTTTCAAACTTGGAATAGACGAGTGGCTCAATCTTATTTGCATTTCCTATTTCCTGTAATCCGCCCTGAACCGTAATAGTAAGCTCTGAGCCCCCTTCAGAAATGGGCGAGAGGGTTCGACCTGCGTTTAGTATTTTGAAGCAGTATACCTTGATGTTATTGAACGAAGGCGCATTGACAGTGGAGTAGACGGTTACACTGTGTAGAAAGACGGAATAGAAAATAAAGGAGAAAAGGTATTAGATATAAATTTGTGTAATTTGTATGGTTGTGTGGAAACTTTGTATTGCGCAGACATACAAATATGTTGGGATTGAATTGAATTTGGATTGATTGGGATTGGGATTGATTGAATTGAATTGACTTGTTCTCGTTTACCAGTACTTAGTCATAAATAAAACAACAAGTTTCAGTAACTTAGTCATATAATTTTTATATATTGAAAATTCTTGGTACAATGTACATTGTCGTTTTATATTTTAAATAAAAAATTTAGAATAACATCGAGAAAATTGAGCTTGTTTATTTAGATATTGAAAATGAAAATTATTTTATGTCTTTATTTTTAATCCCAAATTTATTTTTGTAAATGATTTCATTTTATAAATTTGCGAAATATTTCATATATATTTTGTTCATATTTTAAAATTTTTTACGAATCTTAACTTTATTACGAATAAAGAGTAATTAAATAAGCAAATTAGAACCTTTTAAGCTATTAATACAACAAATAATTCTTTCATGAACAGTTTCATAAATAACTTTTTGTTAAAAAAAAGTTTCCTTCGACACAGAAATGTTAATTTTCAAAAACAATCATACATTCAGAGCGTTTCAAAAAAACAATTTGGTTACAAAAATAAATTTGGCATGTATGTATGTATGTTGCCAACGAATTATGAATCTTATCGTGACATTTCAACGCTAAAAGTAAAGTGAACGGATAATTTATAGTTAATATTAAGTTAATCTTTATTTTCATAATTAATTGTTAAGTCCGTATTTAAAAGATAGGGTCAGCCCGCATTATCGTGCCAGAGATACTGATCGTTTTAAATAAGTAATATTTGTTACTAAAAAACAGAGAAAACAGAAAAAAGAGTAACCTCTTAGTGTCTTTCTTTTGTTATCATGAAGTAGTAAATGGACATTCTGTTACCTGGACCTGGATCTGTGGTGGGCTGCTACTAACTATCCATTCCAGGTCTCACTGACAGAAGTTACAGCTGTAGAGCGCATTGCGAGGTGTAGAAATTTATTTCGGCGCCCATTTGAAGAATCTTATGATATCAATCGTACCTTCACATAACTTTATTTTGTTGCGTCATTTATTTTCCAATATGGCGTATATAACGCGAGACCCACATCATCTGGGGAAATTCAATAATGTTCAATAAAATCTGTAAATAAGCGGATAAATTTTGATTGGAAAGCGTAATGACGTCACATTTTACCAGCTGCTCATCACATATAGGTATATAAAAATTTATACGCCTATATTAGCTATCAACCCATAATATGCTTTCGGCGATACTGATAAGAATCATATTCCGTTGCAGTTGTTACAGTTAAGCTGTTCCATTTCGACAATAAGTCAATGGTACATTCGCGGACAGAAGATAATTTATCTTTATTAAATAGTTCATTCTGGCAGTTATTACCGATATGGTGGTGTTACGTCTTCTGCACTATACTTCACAGTAAATCATATCATCGTTCCGTTGATATTACGAAATTTTCCGTTACAATAATAATTGTATAAATATTTTACGCTATTTTTTTTCGACCGAACAATGATTAATAGTTGGTTAATAAAATTAAGCTTTAAATAGTTTGATGAAACTTAGGACTAGTTTGCTCGTCACTTCGATGTACATCGCGGATAAATAGTTGTACGTCAGTGACAATTGCTTTTGTATTTCAGTCAATTAATACAGGACCAATACTATGATTCTATCTGTCTGTCATCAAATATGACGATCGCAAACGAGAACCTTAGTTTATAATGAGGCAACGTTTTCACCGTCGAAGAGGAGGAATAAAAACATACAGATTCAAAATCGGATAGTGAACTGTAGCCTTAACTAGTAATGCCTTACACTTTGGAACATTTCATATTTTATATATTATATACAAAGTGATTTCCTAACAATTGACAACGAATGTTTTAGTATCGTATTGTTTAATACTGTTAAGTTTACGGAAATAACTCGTGGGACATGAGGGAAGCGATCAACGTCGCTTGCCGACCCCATGCTTGTATGAGGTCAAGCAAACGTGTCTATGTCGTAACGCCTCATGCGCTGTCGATGTAAAACGATAAGATGCTTATGCATAAGTAATGGAATATTTATTCTAACTAAATGGTCAAAAATTGATTGCTATTTTCACTAACACCTATTCCATGAACAGGATATAACAAATGCATTTTGTTGTAGATATATTTACATAGTTAGTTTAAGCGATATCATATTGCTTTTTATATATAATATGATTAATTTATATATCAGTATACGTATTTCATATTATAATTATGTATATATATATATATTTAGATTACATTTTTTTGTCAATTTACATAATAATAATCTAACATATGATTTTTTTACTACGCACATAACTACAAGTCGAATTTTTTATCTGTCGTTAATTTTACTAAGTTCTCCTTAGTAGTTTTAATAAGAATGAGCAAGAACAGCGAAATTTTGAAAGAAAAAATTTGTCAATGTGAAGATGAAAAATTCGACTAGTTATCAAAATAAAATTTAGGATAACATTTTTCTAAATTGACAGTATAATATTTAAATGATTAAACAGTTTAGCGCGCGATTGTACTTCACACTCATCGCGTACTGCGCGCATTTGGCAGATATTACGAGTAATACTAAAGGCCCATACACTAATACGTCTCAACTGTTCCTTCATGCACGAAGCACGACTTCGTTTAGCGCATTCACTTAGTAATTTTTTTGCTTAAAAAATTTCATACATAATTTCGCCATACAACAGTAGGTATTGTCATCGAACTGGTTACCGGTTTTAAAGATGAGTAATTAATTGAAAGTAGGTTATAGTATACATACACTACGTATTATGTTGCACTGCGTAGTATACAAATGATACGGCTTTTGGTAACGTCACCTACTGAAATGCCCCTCACACACACATTCAACCGTTTCTCAAGATTCTTCAATCGTTTCTCAAGTTCGTGCACGAGACGTCGCGTATCGTGCAACGACGGAATTCGTTTTCCGACAGAATGAACAGGACCTATTTATCTATAATTTTTCGTGCAGAACATTGAATCTTACTCCATGGCAATAAGGTCTAAGCGTAGCGAGTTCTGTGCTCTTACATATTTATGTATTTACATGTAATAATTGTTTCTAATATATTGTACAAAACTTTTATTCCAAGATATTTTTTCTACTTACATTTAAATTATCTGCGGTTATTTTCAACGAATAGATGATTTTCTATTGTGATTTTTTTTTTAAATTTCGTTATATTTAGCATAATTTCGCAGTAATCAAAACTGTTTATTTAATAAAATAATTTCTGGTAGCCATTGATGTTTTATCTCCATAGCTATTATTATTATTAATAGAAAAGAGGGAATTGTATACCCCACTGGACATGTATACTAATCAAGATCAAATACATGTGTGTAAACTGTAGAATTTAAATATTGAATATAAACTTAATGTACATTTTTTCCACGCGTTTATTTTGATTCCATACACCTACGACCATGTATTAAGGTCCAAACAATTTTAAAATTTGATTATACATATGTGCCACTCATGACTAGTGCTAGATTGTGCTCACACCAATGTATATTATAATTCATTATATATAAGCATTTACTAAGTGATCAATTTTATTTCGTTCATATTGTTATAGTCATACCTATTTTATATATTATTAAATGGTGTAAATTCGAGGTGTGTATGAGAAAAATGTTATTTCACCATTTGAAAAGCGTTTCTAAGTATTTTATTTAATGCTGGCGTCAAAACAATTCAATTTAAGACATTATATAGAAAACCTGATTTTTCCTTTTATTGCAAATATTGATTTGAATGAACTGTTAATTTAAAAATAATATAATCGTATCATAACGTTCCATGTGTTCTTATTAAATAGTTAATTTACATCATTTTAATTTGAATAAACATTACTTAAAAAACACTTCTAATTATACATGTTGTTTAAGATGAATTAGCCGCACGTTTGGTAAAATGATAAGCTGAATTAACTAGTGTATACGCGATAAATAATAATAACTCGATAAACAAAAGACGAAATGAAAATTTTCGATTCGATAATTCCGCGTAAGCGAAACAACGTTCATAGGAATAAAGTAGGTACATAAACCCTAAAGTTTTAAGTTTTGTTAAAAGTACAGTCGTGCAAACAATTAGCTTTATTTATTCAGGTTTAATATTAAATTTTTGCTTACTGTACGAGATTGTACTTTACAAGTCGTTTTGAGGAGTTTACCATAAGTCCGGAATAAGCTTTTTAAAAGGCTATACAATAGGGCTAAAAAGTTAAAATCTCAGTGACGGTAAAGAAATTTAAATCCTAGTATAAACAATCAATCGTTACTGATATTCAATGACGTAGATAGATCGTTTCGAAATCCATTAACAATCAATAAGCATCTCGCCGCTTACATAACGCCATAATGCCTACCGTTATCATATAATTTGCGTATAGTCTTTGCATTGCACTCGTTACACTAGCCACTAGTTGAACAATTCCACCGTACATATATAGTTCAGTCGTAGCAAGTTTTGCAACATTGCTCCTTGTAACGCCGAAGCGCGCACATATTCATTGCACGTACGTTGTCGCAGAAGCGCGAGGTGTCTCTGCAGACTCCATCTGTTGGTGAAGCACACAATTTAGATATATAACAACTGTTTAGAATGAGCCAATACTGCTTCGTTGCTTGAGCCATTGATTTTCAAAAAGCAACAGAAATTTTCTCTTCAAAATAATATCTACCTCGTAATCAAAATAGTATCTACTTTGCTTTTCTCGTAAGCGCCAACATACTACAACATAAAGATTGAGTATTCTATTTTTGGGTAGTTTTACTGTTGGCAATTAATCAATTAATATGTAGCAGGAAAGTTATTTAAGATGTGTGAAGTTCGCATACAGATATTGGATCGCGTGGTAGGTTGTGGCTTTAACCTTTCTCATTCCGAGAAGAGACGCTTGTCCAAAACAGGAACGACAAAAGGATTGATGGCAATGAATTGTTAAGACTATAAAATACAAAATACAATCAATAACATTCATGAATTTTCGTCGACATCTCTGTATGCTTGTTAAAGTATCTTCAGACAGTTACAAAAAAATTATAAACAACATTTTCTTGTCGCTATATATAATAAGCTGATATAGTTGCTTTTAATGCGTTTAAGACCTTGCTCCGCTCTTCATAGAAAGTTCGATATAATATTTAATACTTTTCCATCTCTTCAAAGTAATTTACTACTACTTAACTCGCATTAAATAATGAATTGAAGACTAAATAAAACATCGTACCAACAAACTTCCTTAACACCGATAAATAAAACTGCAAAAATTCTTCAATACTGCGCTGAATGGCTAATGGAGCTTTTGCCAATATTTTCTCTAGCGCGTCAACAGCCACTTAACACGATCTCATTAAATATTTTCCAATACATCGTTAATTGATTTAATACAATTTGTTAAGCTCATCGCATTAAATCACTCGATCGGAATGAAAAATTAGCACCTCTGAAAATCACATTTTATTCATTTACTAGCGTTGAAATTGTTTATTTTGAACTGGTAACGCAAAATGGCATACCATTATCATAAATATTGTGCGATTATTTTTAGAACCTACATAGTATCATGCATATTTTCCATAGGTTTAAGCAGAGATTAAGTATTACCATCTGTTACGGAATTAAAAAACTTTCTTCTCTTCTGGATTCATTATAGCCGTCATACTCATGCATGCTCATCTGTTTAAGGTACTTTTGACTTGACCATCTTTCAGGGCGTCTCTGATTTGATGGATGAATGGATTGGTGGATGGATGGATGGATTGGTGGACGGATGGATGGATGGGTGTATGTATGTATGTATGGATGGTTGGATGGATGGATGGATGTAAGTAAGGATGGAAGGATGGATGGATGGATGGATGTAAGTAAGGATGGAAGGATGGAAGGATGGATGGATGGATGGATGGATGGATGGATACAATGAAAGATGATATATATGTGATTATGTGGAGAATAATTACCTTCTTACCTTTCATGACGCAAGACGGCACGTCGCAGTACTTAGTGACGTTGGGCCTCTTGACGCCCGCGCAAGCGGCGGAGGCGCGCTCGCGGCGTGACGCCCCGCGCGTCCCCCCGCGCGTCCCCCCGCGCGTCCCCCCGCGCGTCCCCCCGCCCGCGGCGCCGCGCCACACGCAGCGCAGGGTGCGGTGCTGGCGGCCGCGCCCTCCGCACGGGCCTATGCACTGATCCAATGATTAAATATCATTAAATACTTATAATACTGTTTCGTTGATCGAGTGGTTACAAGCGCGACTGTTGATCGAGAGGTCCCGGTTTTGATTCCCGGGCCGAATACCATTGGATTTTTCTGAGATTTTCTAGTAGCAAATTCTTGTAGCAGTTTGTTCTAGATTTTTGTCCGATGTGTGGCAATAGGCTAACCCCCTATTCCTAAGTGGGACATAGACGTAAATGTAATCGGTGAAATGTGTGACTGTATTATACTCTTCTGTCTACTTCTTCGGAATTCACAAGCGTGATATATGTTAAAATATATCATTGCAGTCATAAAATATTATCATTCATATATTATAATATATAATTTTCAAGAAAGCGCAGTCGATAACGTAACCAGTAGTATCAAGAACTTCAAGCAATACATTGTTGTAGAATTCTTCATACACGCTTTTAAACATACATATGTACATGATTGTGTTCATTATTGAGTGGATAACTGAATTCTATATACATATATTATAGTAATTTCGGCTATGCATATACATATTATAACTTTTAAGCTTTTTAGTGGTAACGTTTCAAATAATGTAAATATTTGTAAAAATACGTGGTTAATAGCCAAAACACAAATTATAATGTTTCATAAGCGTCGACAAGTTTCTAAGTATGTAGTTCTCTTTCCAAGAAGGTCTTATTAACTGTGATACAAAATCAAATTATAAGTCAGTTTAGCAAGTTTCAATTAATAGGTGCAAGGTCCAATGAATGATATATCAAAATTTACCTTACTCCACGGTCCGACAGACCAGACTGGCTTGCACGGCTGTTCTCGTCTCGACTTTTCAGGTTGTATGCTGAAAGCGCATGAGGACTCCGGGAGGACCGTGCCATTGTTCGACACGCAATCAACGCGACGACGTGATATTGCTGTTGAATAGATAATTTTATGTACAGACAGCATAAAAAGTTCAGGTAGGGTTAACATTTTTCATTAAGTATAAAAAGTAAATGATTGCCTTTTCTCTCATTATGAAAATGTAGGCTGAAATTTAACTGAAATATTATATTCAAGATTACTGTTTTTCATTTTCATCTAGCAATTTTGTATAATAGAGAGGATTAGACTATCCGTGAAAATTCCTTTCAACCGAGCCAAAGTAATGAACGTGTAATTATTCGTTTCGCAAGTTTAATGTGCAATGTATACCAGCTCCACTGGTGAGGCACCGCGCCGGCGACCAGCGCGACGTCCGCCACTCCGCGCAGCTGTCGCCGGCGCACTCGCGCAGCACCCGCGGCGCCGTCGAGCCTCTGGACAGACACTCGGTCGTTTCGACCGTCGTAGTCTGATTGTCTTTCATATGCTACAACCGAAATTCATCGAATTAATAGTAAAAACATTATCTTTTTCCATTATACTTCCACGAACACAAGAAGTTCTGCTGTAGGACGCAAGGTAAAATTATATTTATTTTCAAGGAAAAGATTTTATGAACAGTGTTGTTATATTAATTCTTTGGGTAAGCTTAGAATCACGGAAAATTTGTGACACTTAATTTTCTATTTCAGAACAGCTTAATATTCTTGTAACATATTTAAGATAATATATTAAAATCGCCTAAATCAATTTCCATTATTAGTATATAGTATATACAAAACTATAAATCAGTAGCTATACCCTAATGTTGCTGAAAGTCCAAACGGCGCAAAAGTGAAAAATGTTTAAAGGAGCAAATCTGTTGGAATTAAAGAAATCTGTCAGAGGAACAAGGAGAAATGCGATTCATTCGGAGCCGGGACGGAATAGTGGATCTGAGGGATGGGAGCTAATTTGACTTCGTCACTATGATTTATATCCAATTTATTTCTTAAGCTAAGCTTCATCGTACAGAAAGTGAATTTCCTCTAATGGCGTGATTTTCAGATACAATCAATATACGAATTATGTAAAAACAACGATCTATTGATAAAAATGTAATAATATATGTAATTATAATGGTTATGGACTTTGCTTCACGATGCAACTTTCATGTCCGATACCGAAAAGCTATCATATATATAACTATTATGTTTAATCATATAACTATTATGTTTAATCATATAACTATTATGTTTAATCATATAACTATTATGTTTAATGTATGCAAGTGTGGTTACATGCGCTGGCTGTCTATGGGCAGCAGTGTAGCCGGTGTGAGATGTAGGTACTCTGCGAGCCCCAAGTTACAGTCTTAGGGTAGAGTTATGCGGTAACCCCTGCTTTCGCGTAATCTTTGTATCCCGGATAGATGTAGAGATTGAATAACAAATGTAAAATAATATAAACAATCCAAAATTCTGATTCAACAAGTTCAGAATCCACCGGACAAATGTATGAAGTGTAACGAGTAATGTGTCCAACTGAGTTATTTACAGAGCAGTTTTGTTTACCTGACATACTGCTCCCCTGATCTGATGCCCGACTTGACCACAAGGTGCAGTGCACTGCGACCATTCTGTGGTCATCCAGTTGTATTCATTGACGTCTTCCGCAGTCACCCTACAGATAACACAACACATATTGATGTAGTTTTCATTAACATTCGTACAAGATACGACTTACGTCGATTTATTAAATTACTCATGTGTTTCTGTCACTCACATTTCAGTATTATCAGTTGTTGAATCCACTATCTCACTCACATCTTCCCTCAAATGTTCAAGCCTTCCTTCTTCAATAGTGTTCCTATTATAATCTTCGTTAACAATTATAATATCTGAATCGTCGTCTTCGGGGAATACAATCTGCTTATCTTGAAGATTTACCACACGCGTCTTCATCGGAGTTCCGTAGTTCTGATACATTATTATGGAGTCGACCGTCCGTTGGCCCCTCGAGTTACCGACGGTCTGAAAGTTCCAAAACATCTGGACACATCAATTATAACTGTCCTTTAATACTGTACTATTATCATCAACACATAATATTGTAAATACAATCCAAGAATATGACAAAATAAATGGACCCCAAATAACTCGTGGATGATGTATCCGAAATATATGAAAAGTTTAAAATGCATGAATTATGGTAACAAAAGAAAAAAAAACCAACCAGTCCAATGAGAATGGAAAAAGAGACCGTTAGACCAGCACTCCGTAAGAATGGAGGAACGAAAAACATGACACCGAATAATCAAATGAAGAAAGTAAGCTCACGCAGTGAAAAGACTGCCTGTTAATAAAACAGTACCGATGGATCATCATCATCTAATAACTAAATTAACCAAGGCAAAAAATATAAAGAACAAAACCAATGACACAAAAGCCTGTTAAAATTGTCGTCCACAATTATGATTACTGTACATAAAATAATCTTTATTTAAATATTAACGAAAATTCAATTCCCGAGTTTGACTTTTTCTTATATAATGGTTGGATTAGATCATTTCGTATTTATTAAAAAGTTATATCGTTATTAACAACGAATTACTAAAAAAAACAGTTCTCAACAGTTTTTCCTAGTATAATAATAATAATAACGTTACTTATGGATGACAAAGGCATTCATATTTGAGCAGTAATGAGAAACAAATTAGGTACGCTTAATGACTTACGCAAATTAGAAACGCATTAACGCCAGCATATTAATATGAAAATTCATGAGTTCGTAACGTGGACGACGCGTTAGGAGCTAGGGACCCAGGCATGCTCTATTCTGGTAACTCCTCACCTGAAGTTGCATTACAACGAAATGCAGGCACGGCAAGAGCCTGGACGCGCCGCTGCGTTTTGGCGGAAGCATCTGAGACGATATAGCACCCTCCTTCAATCCCAAGCCGCGTGCGAGAGGTAAATTTATTTTACATACACAGATATTATAAAGAGTATCTTTGAACAGGATTATAAGGCCATCCTATCCCAAATTGTACAGTTTACAGCCAGTTCTATTGCAACCAGACATCACGTAAACAACATACATTTTTTTCTAATGACATATTTATACAGATAATTTTATACGTACACACAGAACAAATACTCATGACCATTGATTGATACACAATTATTGTACTCGGATAGAAATTGAATCCACAGCCTCCAGCTGAGAATTCAGATTCTCTAATTAGTGAACTAGTGAGTTAAAACATTTTAGTAGTTAATTTTAAATTTGGAGAAGATAAGTCGTCATCTTGAATATCCTCAAAGTATAATATCGTGTAGATGTTTCAATATGAATACTTAAATGGCGTGGTCATGAAACGAAAATCTAACAATTTTCGTATTTTATATCAAAAGCTTCATTACAGGTATGAAAAAAATAAGACAATATTTAACAACAGATAGAACGGAAAATTTATAGAATGTGTTAGTGCTGTTAGTGATACTTATTTTTATTTTATACTCATTGCTTAAGTTAGTTATTTTAAATTTAGTAATGTGTAGGGCGTTTTTTTCATGGGCGAACTGTAGTGACAACACGCAGAAATGAAGTTGACACTTGCGAGGAATGCACTTGCTCTTCCGACATTCGACTCTGCTTATCAATATCTACCGCTCTCGCCTACCATGTGCCACTAGTGGTCAGTACGGATAGTGATTCAGCCATCGTTATAGGTCTGATCGTGCCATCATGTAAGATGTTTTCATACTAAATTAAAAACTGGAATTATTATAAAAAAATGCAATTATTATAATAAATAATTATTATGCAGTTAGTACCTCCTATTAAATAAAGAGAGCGAAATACCTAGTTACCTTCTGCGAGTTATACGTTTTATGAGCGACGATGTCATGAGTAAGTCTGAGGAGACTTACTCATGACAAGACGGTACAAGAGAGAGGTCTCTTGTAACGGAAGTGAACCTTATTACAATCGGTCCCAAGTTATCGTTAAACGGCGGTCGTTAAACTTTGCCGAGGGTCCGTGGGGCGGTTAACAAACATTTGACTTAAGGGTATACTATAGAACCGAATTTGCCTGTTTAGATGATGTCTAGCAGTGGAAAACAAAATTAATTACATCATGCAGTGGATGAGATGTTATACATACGATATATTATGTATTTATCTATAGGAATATGAACGTTTGAAATTCAAAGGTTATTGTTCGCATTCGTTTTTTGAGCATATACAGTTTTGCTATAAAATACGAGTAGTGCGGATATCATAAATACGGGAAAATATCCGAAGGCGAAATTCACACGCACTACAAACAAACTGACGTGTTTATCTATAGGGGGTGCAGTTTCAATTTTGTACTGTCAATAAAAGATTATTATACATATGCAATGATTTCATAATTTCTTAGAATGATTTTCTATCTTTTTTTACTTTTTATAACATCATATTATTTAATTGCTCATTTCATATGTTTTCAATTCAAAATCGTGCGCTACATACAGGTAGAATACGTCAAGGGAGAGAAATAAAAGGAGTATTGTCGCAAAATGATAAGCGACACGAATCCAGAAGGTTCAGCAAACAATATTGTCATCAAGCCCTTTGAGATCCTACTGTTGAACACGGGTCCCCTCTGAGAATGAGAAGGGCTTTGGCCACAGTCTGCCACGCTGGCCAAACGCGGGTCGCCAGACGAAAACGTTGAAGATGCAGCGTATTGTATTATAGATACTAAACTAGTGAGTTTTGTCTGAGGGGATTAACTTTATCGCATATTCGTCCTTAGCAACTGTAGTTCATATTCAATTTGATCCTCAAAATCCGTCATGATACTGCGACTGGCGGGGTATACGTTAATTTCCCATCAAATCATATGTTGTGACTATCGAAACGTTATGTCCAGTGTGTACGTAGTTTTATGAGCGGCCAGTCTAAGGCGGTGTTATCGTTGCACCCCTCCCGACAATTTAGAACCATGATCAAGTAAACAGGGCTTTATATTTTATGATTCCATTGTAATAATATTGGATGCGGTTGTAAAATACATTGATGTAAAAAATCACATACTCGTATACATATAGTGTATTGTTTTTACAATTATTAGCAGTAATAAGAAATAAAAATTAATAGCGGCGAATAGTAAGAATTGAAAACAGAATATTAACGACGATAATATTCATCATCATCATCGGCCTATTGCAGTCCATTACTGGACAAAGGCCTCCCCTGATATAAGCTAGATCAGTGTTTTAACAAATTCAATAATTTATTAGGATAACATTGGTGCGACGTATACAAATATTATGTTATAATGTAACGTAACGTCACGTACGTAGGTAGGTAGGCAGAGGAGTGTAGTACACTCCCACGCTTAACCTGCTAAATTCTGTATCGCTCCACGGAATAGAGGGTGAGGGAATTGCCATATACCGGGCACAAATCCAGACTCTAAGCCACTACTAGAAAATATAAATTAAAACTAAAAAAACGTAACATCATGCCTGTAATCCTCGAGGTGGTAAGCAGAGGAATGTAGAACACTCCCACGTTCCACCAGTTATGTTTACGTCCCAATATGGATTAGGTGGCGAGTCATACGTCGGGCACATTTCAGCCACCATCATAAAATTTATGTTAGAAATAATTAATAGTGTCCGACTCAGTATTTAAACCCAGGCTCTTGCAACCAACAAGACCAACGAGTTAGTCATGTTACGTTTTAAATGAATAAAATATAACGTGTTGTGTCTGTTACATTTGAATATCGAGTTTGAAGCTTGATGGTCATTCCTTAGGGCGCGGTGTGACCCCGTCTATGATCAGATCGCCTGGTTCAGTGGCTAATGAAATCGGATTAATTGCTTCCATCCTCCAGGGTACGGTCGGCAACGAAAGCAATTTTGGTAGACAATACGACAATTGGACATCTTGTCTTCATTTATGAAGGTCTAATTACAATGGGGTTATTGGTTTTCGAGTTTTGGGATTTGGGATTAGTGGTTTAATAAACTAAGTTACGTTCGGCTATTTTGGCTTTTAATTCAATGATAGGTAATGAACAATTTGGTAAATTTTACAATTGAATAACATTGGATGGTAAATAGATTACTAACTCTGGTAAATATTTATAGCGATGCAACATTTTCTGTACTATCCGTAGGTCACTATTGTATGACTTTGTTGAAGAGTATTTGGGAGTTTTCTTCTTAAACTTCTATCGAAGTCGAAACTCCTGTCCAAAAACTCGTACTAATTTGGGATTAATCATGTATGCTCAACGGTATTTTAATATGTAGGTACTGTTACCGCTGTTTGGTTTACTGTTCAGTTATTTCACTATGAGACACTAAAACTCATGATAGTTAATCTTTTCTTACTTTACACATTTAGACACTGAGTCATCTCTTAAAAAGGAGGTGTAGAAGCCAGAGCATAAAATTTCAGCCGCCTTAAAACAACAATGAAGAAGTTTGTGATTGGGGAAAAAAACTCATAATTTCCGGACTCGTTTACCTTTCTTCACAGTGACTTTCCCCGCTAATATAGAAATACGCACTAAATCCTACACAATTATAAATTCATTGTGTTAATAAATAATATTTCTATATCCACTTACACCACCACTTACACATACAAACTTATACAAGCATATTAAAACAGGCTTTACAACGGTTAAGGTAGAGCAAAGAGCACAAAAAAGAAAAAGATTTACACTGACTTTACTTGCAAGAAAAGCGATGGTCATTCTGTAGTTACAAGTATACAATTTTTTGTTACCCGTGACGTCTTTTCACTTACAATATACGAGCACAACCGTATAAATTGCCATAGGAGCATTGATCCTAGCCATGAAATTATAAATGACTTACCCTATGGTTATGACGTAGTTGCCATGGAAACGGTGAGGCTATCAAAAATTACATAAATGAAAGTACGCTTACGACTTACAACAGAAACGATTTTGCACTAACTTTTCACATAACACAAAAGTTTAAAGGTGCCGAGAGATGACGTAATGATTAGCTATCTGGTGTAATTCGCCAAGTTGTACAGCATAGCCGGCGCAGTAAACTTTATAGCCGTCTTTATAGCGGCAATAAAATTATTATTGAATGTATACAGCAGAATATACAAGGCTATAGAACTTGGGCCGACGAAAACGACGCTTTCTGAGAAATCCGATAAACCCTTGGAAGTTTCTAGTACTTCATCACACACGATTATTTTTAAAGAAGTTATATAATCACTAAAAATCGTATATACGGTACACTCGCGTGGTTTTTACAATGGCCTAATTGCGGCAGATGAGTGTTGCGTCTTGCTGTTTCGTCACTTGCTGTTGCTCACCACCTATTTCGTCGCGCGATATAATTTCACGGGTGAATCGTGGAAGTGAACTACGCGCCCCTGCCTGTTCTTTCAAGAAACACAGGCGCGAGGATAAAAAAAATGCAATTTGGCGGGATCTGCCTACCCCGTAAAGAACCTGGCTTGAAGATATCTGTATGAATTTCATAAAAGTAACTTGTAAGTAAGCATGATAGCTGCTGCATTTGCATAGAATTATCCATACGTACTCGTGGCTTAGTACACAATACAGATATCTAAGTCGAAAAACGCGTCTCTTTCTGAGTAGAATTGAAATTAAACTTCATTGTTTACATATAGTTTACGGAACATTCACACTTCATCATCATCATTATAGAAAAAAAGATAAAGAGACCATGTACTTTAGTTCCGAGGGAACGAATTATGAGCAAGAAAATTTTACTCGGGAATTCTCTCAGAATGAAAATCGCTAAAGCCATGGCTTTTAATGCCATTCGAGTTTTGAAGAATATTTATGTGTGTAGATTTCCTAAATATGTTATTGTTTTCGCTACAGTATTTCCATTCATCGTTAAACATTTTATCAATAATCAATGAAAGAATAATGACTCATACTTAGTACTAAGAGTTACTATTAAATACAAATTGATTGCTCCACTCACAGTACGAATAAATATTATAGTACTGATCATAAAACTATAGCTATTAATCCGTTCCCTCATAAAATAGTTAATATCATAGAACCCTTAATATTGTTCTTGTTTTAATAGCTATGAGTACATTAAGTACACATAAGTATATTTATAAGATTTTAGAACAAAGAAAGATATTAATTCGTGAACCAGGGTAAGAAATCGTGAAATATTTCTGTATTTGTTATGCTTTGACGTCCGAAATTACGTATGATAAAGAAACTGTCTCGGAAAACGATACATGCTAGTTGCTCTTAGATCTGTTACTGGAGAAATGTATTAAAGTACTGTAACATTACTTCTGCAATCCTCGAAGAGGTAGGCAGAGAAATGTAGTACACTCCCTCGTCTTATTAGTTACATTGCACCATGGTATAGGCAATAAAGCTTATTATCATACACCAGGCACAAATCCAGACCCCAAGCAACTAGTAGTAATTTCCACTAGAAAATCTGAGTTAGGTAAACCCAAGAGTATCCGCCACGGGATTTGTACCCAGGACCTCTATATCAGCAATCGCGCTTGCAACTTGACCAACGAAGCAGTCAATAAATCTCATCTAAGTGCCTCATTAATGATTGAAAAAGTTTAAAGATGCTGTTTGTTATAATGGCTGTTACCTAAAGCTTTAAAAAGACAATTAGTGGAATCTAGATACCTAACTTTCTCAAGAATCCATTGAATCTATGCCATTATAAAAAATCCAACAATTATTACGAATATCACAAATATTGTTATCGATTATTAAATTAATAAGTCTTTGCATTATATAAAAAACTATTCAAATATGTACGTCGGTATTTCTACAATTAAGAATGCTTTGTGAAGGCCTGTAAGTGCCACAAGTTTTGTCCACAAAAGTCGAGAACCTTCAATTGGCTGTAATAAAATTAAGTCTCTCTGTTGTAGTCGTCGCGAGCTATAAACTTTTAGAAGTCCTAGACAAAGTCTAGAACTTCTGAAGGTTAGTACAACGTAGGCTAAGTACATACCTACTAACAATAACTGCTTTAAGTACATACTTAAAGACAGTTATTGTTCAAGTGAAGATGCTTTATACAGTACCGAGCGAATTTTGGTTAAGGGGGTTCGGAAATGGCGACAAGTTAGCATTGTTCTGAAAGTATACGTTAGTATATAATTGTAACGAGCGACATTGATTATCATACATATATGTATATTCAGATTGTTAAGCCTATTATCTACCAGGGTAGGCGGAGATAAAATATTTCCACTTCCTTTTTGTCACGGCAGACTTCTGTCGCTTCGTTTACATTCATTAGTTGTCGGACATGCTAGTCTATAGAAGAAACTTTTGACTTGGCCCTCTGTTAAAATGTCTCCGATTTGTAATATAAGCCTAGGTGTACTTTGGTTTTCATTGATAATTCTATAAACTTTAACACAAGAAAGGTTTAAAAAGTATGTATCTGTTACAGAGCAAGAAAAGCATATTTGAAATCCATGCGCTAAAAACTAAATATTCCATTAAATTCTAAATTTAGATGAGGTTTTATTTCTTAATAATTAGTCGAAAAATAATTTAATTGCTTCCGGACTTGATTTTCATTGCATTCTGTATTCGGTTCGCCTTAAAGTATTTTGCTACAGAAGATAATTATCGTGTTTGGTCTTAACATTTCGTAGTACTCCTGGTCCAGAACTTTATTGTTGTAACATAAAAGCAATATTAGCGAAACAACTCTGTTTTGAGGATTTTCTTTTATGCTTTCTCTAATTTTTTAACTGTACTTAAATTTTCAAAAACGTTGTTGTATATTAGAGGAACTCACATTTTTGCTATACGAATTATTGGCTTTAGAATAAATACAGCAATTAGGAATTAGC
This sequence comes from Mimoniades nurscia nurscia, assembly GCA_018246595.1. Taxonomy (NCBI): domain Eukaryota; kingdom Metazoa; phylum Arthropoda; class Insecta; order Lepidoptera; family Hesperiidae; genus Mimoniades; species Mimoniades nurscia. The sequence continues at coordinate 21,439 of DWFO01000230.1, forward strand.
AGTTTAGATATACATAATAGCAATTTAGGATTTTATTGCGAGTATTCAAAATTTCTTGAAAATTCTACTTTCATATTTTGAAATGAATGGTCATGTTACATGGCCACCAATACAAATAAAATAGCGTTCATAAACTAAATAACATTCGATAAACGATCATCAATACAAAGACCCTTCAAAGGACCCTTACTTACAGCGTCCCCCGCTCTTTGTCTATCAACTATCTGTAAGAATTCTTTTTTGGCCTCGCGAGTCTCCCTTTGTAGTGAAACAATAAAGTTCGTGATTCGCGAACTTTTATTCCGCGGTTTTACGAGAATTTTCTTTATGTTGTTAGGTTTTGTTTTATGTTTCAGATCTGATTTGATACGTGGAAAGATAAGCTTCTGTCCTTCAGCGTTGATGTCACGTCTAGACCAACATAATTTGATGGGCTGTTAACTGTTTACTGTAAATTTGGAGTGTTTACTTTCAAAACATATTTTTATATTACACAGATATATGTATTTACCTATATCATTTTCGTTATTTATATAAATAAGTTTCAGTACCTATCCAGCTTTTCTACCATTAAATAGACGTAAATAAATATAAGTTGCTTTTTCAACATTCAATTTGTGAGTTCCTCAGAAAGTCGTACTTCATGAGTAATAAAACTTTTTTACACATTCATAATATGTCTCCAAAAGAACATGGTCATTTATCATGAGATATTCATTCGCTTTAGAAGAAAACAGAAATAATTGCGACAGGTTATCATCCCATACATTTTTGCTGAAAAATATTCTACTGATTGTTTCACATGGAACATAATTTTGTAAGATTTCCGCACTAAACTATTAACATTAAATTGGTATTGCTTTCGTTTTTGAAAACATAACAATACAGTGGAAAAAGTTTTGCACAAGTCACCTTAATTTTTAAATCTAACTAAATAATCAATAATGGGAATCAATGATGAAATTATTATGAATGCTATAATTTTTTTTGTAGATATTACATACGATATCATTTGGATAACGACTTATCTGTCCATTACCAGTGGTAAAATATAATACTTGAAATATTAGTTGAATATGAAATACAATATATCCATACCTCGTTCTCATCATATATGTCTCTGGCCTGGCTGTTGAAGCTGGGAGACGCCTTGGTGCTGGTAGTGCCAGGGTTGCCGTAGAGGGCATCTCGGACTTTATCCATTTTACCTGTTACAAATAGACGGTAATATAAAATTAGTCCATTGCTATTATAATGGTTATACTAATCAATTGTCTGTCTCCTTGGTCAATTGGTTTCAAATGATACTGGTGATACAGAAGTCCCGGGGTTCCATTCTCGGATCGGGTACTTTTGGACTTTTCTAATTCAGATTTTCTTTTTGCAAGTTCTAGTAGTGACTTGGCACTTGGGTTGGAGACCTTTGTGTGGCAATAGGCACACCTCCTATTTCAATGTGGGACGCAATCGCAACCGATGAAACGTGGCAGGGTACTACGTTCTTCTGCTTACCTCTTTCGGAATTACAGGCGTAATATTACGTTAATGTAACTTTCAATCAAAGTTTATGTAAATGTTATATATGAATAATGGAATATTGGAGAAATGTGCAAATATTGTCAGATTACCAATGCCTCGTTGGTCGAGTTGGTTGCGAGAGCGACTGCCGAACGGGAGGTCCTGGGTTCGATTCCCGGGTCGGACACTACTAAAA
>DWFO01000231.1:0-23150 GCA_018246595.1 Mimoniades nurscia nurscia
AGTTGTTAGGTGAACTGTGTATATAGTAAATTGTATCAGAATTACGAGATGCCCAAATTGTGTGAATGTCAATCACGTTAACTCAATTGAGCATCTGTCCATATAAAAGCGTTATATGTATACTTCTACTTAATACGACTCGATTTGTTCATAATAGTACGTAACAAAGCGCTTGAGAATAGCAATATTAATACTAAACATGTATATAAAACGGTGTTAGTAAAATGATTAAGTACAGAACGAGACGGTAAGAAATTATGGTCACGTATGACTTATTGTCATACCGAGAACCTGGAGACTTTGTACTGATAGGAATAAATTAAGTTATAAATAAACAAAGGAGAGTTATTCAATGACAGACAGAAGTTCGTAGAGGTGACGTCAACGTAAAATAATATCAACTCGTTATTTCCCCGAAGTAATAAACTTCCATGTTTATTACATTACCAATTATGTTATACGTCCCATTACAACATCTCTATGTTGTAGTGGGACGTATAGACTCACCCTCTGGTGAGTCTATAGCCATGCACCGGACACAATTCTAAATTCCGTGTTACTACCGGGAATTTCGAGATAGAAAAATCCAAAAACAATTTTCCTCACCCAAGGATTGCACCCAGGACCCCTTGATCATAAGTCGCACTTACAACCGTCCGATCAACAAGGCAGGCAGTCAGTTTATATTAATTTTTTCAAAGTATGACTTGTTTGGTTCGTTACAGAAATCGAGAAGAAATAATTTTTTTTATGTATGTCATGATTAGTTTACGACCGAACTGTCGGGTCCGGTTAGTTTCGGTTTTGGCTATAAATCGGCTTCCAGTGAGACACTAATTATAATATTTCGCAACGACGACTGCCGCACCGGAAGTTTAGTAGAATTTCTTTCACTTATTGAGGACACATGGAATGTATAGTCTGAAATTTTATGCATGTATGTTGTATTATATAGAAAATTCATAATTCTCACCAATAATCTCTGTATCGTTCCACTAATGGACATGAGTCTGAGTGATAAAGTTTAAGGCCTGGTACGCTGGCCTAATGAGCGTTGATAGACTTCACGGGCCTTAAAGGTAATCTAGTGAACTATGATTTGTATCTAAGACAATATTAAAGACCTCTTAGATGTGTACATTTCCACACGTTTTAATATTATAATAAAATTTCAAACTATACACACACAATGAAAATCGATTTCGTTTATTATACTAAGGCACTTTTAATTATGAATGTACAAATTTGAATATACGCATACTCGTAAATGATTGCGTAACATTTATGTTATTGATTTAGAAAGCATCCTCTTTAATACATGTCTAGATAACACATGTATTAAAGATTAAGGGACCATTAAGGGATTCATGTTATAAGACACTGACGCTACGAGGACGGAATGTGATGGCGCTCACTAAATGAGTCCTGTGTCTAGCATTATAACACCGTCTAATTTCAATACAAAGTAAATAAAATGAGTGTATAAACAAATAATATTAAAATATTTTTCGACTCACAGGCAATAAGCTGATTTCAAAACATATTTTTCTCTCAAGAATCATAATCTCTGCTAAAAGGCTACATTCTACATCAGTCTTTTAAAATATTTGTTTGATTCCATATTTATTACGATAATAGTAATATTTATGGACTTTATATTGGATCGAAAGTGGAGTTCACCTCGTAACTTGCGAAGTTTATCTCTCGTATGTCAAATATCGCATTCGTTCATTCAGCCAACTAAGTGGAGAATCAAAATACTTTTTATAATGCAAAAATATTGAATAAATTAACAATCAATATTATAATAAGACAGAAAGTAATATTTATGTGTTGGAATGTTATTTTTTGTGGCAATAAATATGGTTATATTGAATCAGTCCAGAATGTCGTGTCATGGTAATAGTGATGACGTAATGGCTCGAAATCTGTATTGGTGCCTGATGTACGGACATTGGCCATCATATTCCATGGTGGGTAAACGTAACTGGTGAAAAGTAGGAGCGTACTACACTCCTTTGCCTCTGCTCCTTCAGGGTTTACAGGCGTGATGTTACGTTTTTTGTTGCCTTTCCTCAGATAAAACACTTATAATTCACAGGAAATTTGTATATTGATGCATTGCATAGTTTTAATTAAAAATATAACAGGACTACTGTGTGAAGTTAATATTAGGGTTTCTACTAAGATTGTTTTCTGTTCATTTGAGATGAGTTTTGTTCAATCAATTATGATATTATTGCAGGACGATTTGAATACAAAATCATCATTTGGTGTATCTTTTAATGTTTAATAATTTCCATTTAATTAGGCTAATAAAGTAACTTTGCAATCAGGTACTTTGTTAATATTGATAAAATTAATTTGTGCAAGAATTAACTAGGTAAGTAGGTACATACATTGTTAAGTAAGAGGCTTTAACTGTTTTCGTTCTCGAAAACAGATAAAGAAATAACAAAATATAAACATAATTTCCAAGTCCAATAAGGATAACCATTAAAAAGAAAGCATGAATCAAAGGAAAAGTAAACTCAATACAGAGTTGACTCAATAGAGGGTGAAAGGAAGAAAGATTTTGTGTGTAATAATTTTTACAATTTTACAGGTTGTAATAGAAGTAATCTATATTATGGGATAATATCTATATTATGGGATAATATGGTTGTTATTTACCTATACATACACCATACGTGCACATATGTTATATATTAAGCTTATTACCATACAAAAAACGCATGGTTTAAATATAATACTTTAAGTGAATCTACTGAATATCGTTTAAATATAACTTAAACTTTTATTTTTTAACTTGTTCACATAAATTGAATATGATCTTATTAATATGGAATACGTATTTAATAACGATTCATAATTTATAAGATTGTCATTAACCAAAATTAAAAACTTGCGTAACCATTGGGAAAATTACAATTACTCATTGAAAGCAGCTTTCCAAAATACTGTATCACTTACGTTTTACAATGTTATAAATGTTACAATATTATGCCCATGCGTACAACAAATAAAACGTCTGGCTTAGACATATTAGTTACAAGAAAGAGGCAAGGACACATACCGGACCATCCGACGTGAATCAACTCGAGTAACGGTTACAAACACAGGCCAGCCATCAGGTGCTCATTCACACACACGAGATCGCTAACTTAAATATATAAAGAAACAAACAAAACTGACTTGGCGGAATTCAAAACAAACAAAGATTTTGTACAAGAACAACGAACGAATGACTTCACGTTTGGATGTTAGATCAAGTAAGACATTCACCTCTGTTCGGTGCGCAGCGCGGACTGGCGGGCACTCGGCTCACAGAACCCGTTTCGTAGAAAAAACCTCTTCCAGCGTCGGCCATCATGCTGACCCTTTGCATATTTTCCCGCTCGACACTTATCATTGAGCTAGCGTTATCTTTGAACGTGTCTTGCAGCTTCTCTGGTACTAATTGAGCTTCTGCATTATCTTTTACCGCTTGAGACGCACGTGGACTTTGTAAGATTGTATTGGAACCAATTCCATTAGCAATGTTGCCAATTGGTATATTTCTGGGCATTGTTACTGGAATCCGACCGTACACGGGCCCATTATTATTAATGTATTTTTGAGTAGTTCCGATTATTCTCGGTTCAGGATTCGGTTGATGATTGGCGAACGCGTTAACTTTTAGTATCTCATTCGCTTGATGGAGCAGTTTTCTTTGTATATTCTCTATTTCGGCTTTCGATGCCTTTGAGTTCTCAGACAATTCAGCTATTAGTTGGTTAACGTTGAAATTTGCCATTTTTATTGTGCCATTAATATTTGAAGTTGTTGCTTCGTTTGATGCTTCGTTGAAATTCGGCTCACATTCGTCGGTGGCTTTGATCTTCATGGCTAAATTGTTATCGGGAGGAGTAATTATTATCGCTGGAAGTTGCTTAAGAGTACTGGATTCTTTTGCTCTACCACGTTTCACTTTCCTTACAGTCCTGGCCATTACATTGTTACTGGCTGACTAATGTTGATTACTGGACACTCACTTTTTTAACATCCTCAGTTTAAGTGTCCACTAACCTAGCCTGCGGGTGAAGAGATGCGATTAAAGAGATTACGAATAAGAAAACCAAAAGTATTTTCATTATCAGCAAATCTGTTTTATAGAGGCTTTTAAATTAGTTCTGTAATTGTTTCAAGAACAAAAAAGTGTTAACGATTCCAATTATAGAACATTGTACCTACTGTTCATTACGGATTTATTACTACTTATATTTTTCTATATCTTCGATAATGGATTTCTCCAATAAGAAAAGAAAACCTTCAGTTACTTAATTAGGAATTTATTTTTATTCAACCAGACTTATAAACATAATAGTATAAGTGACAATAATTAGTTATACCGTTTTAAGTCCTTTATTAAACCCATAAAGGAATGTCTGTTATGGCCCTCGTCGGTTAACAACCTATTTAATATGAAGACATCATTTCAATAAAAACATTCTGTACACAATACATGTAACATGATATTTTGTTAAATAAATGATCTTCTTGATTTCCCGATACGTGTAAGTACTAAAGCGCTTATTTTACCGTTAGATGGTGCTAGTGTGCTAAATGTCGTTTATAATTGCCATAATTGACGACATTTTTAAAGAGCACCAATTTTCTTGTTACGGTAAATTGACAGCATGTAATGGATGATCTAAATGTGGAAATTTATGTTGTAGGTAATGTAATTTTACTGTAGCGAGTCCTCGAACAGTACGGCTACTAAGTATAACTAACGACTCTACCGACACACGAACTAACCGGACGCATGATTTTAACTACTCTTCTTCCTGCATTCCTGTCATCAAAGGGAAATTAACTTAATCTGAATACCAAGATATACTAATACAAAGTAACTAGTTAACCTGTGTGCGTGTATGAAGAGAGTGACGAATGTAACAGACTCACGACAGGTCTGCAAGAATACAAATAATTGGTACTCGATATTTTCTACCTACTTCATGAGGAACTTGGCGTGACTGTTACATATATCTGTAACGGTCCCATTCCTACAGACCTGTTCGAGTTCGGTAGCACAAACACATGCGCGGCAGAGACCACTTATGTTTGGTGTTTGTTCGTTGGTTACGCTCTTCAATAATAAAAAACAGTATTTCCCACAGAGCGGTGGTTGTGAATCGTTACGCCAAATGGCATCTACGGTGAGACCATTTTGCTACATCATACCTGATGTTCTAGCTTACATGTAACAACCAAGCTAATTAAATATTTTGACACATCACTTAACATTCTTGCCTCACTCGTTACTACGAATTTACTGCCTATTCTCAATGAAGACAATGAGTCCTTGTTGTACACTGTTTGTGGAATAATTATGAGAAAAGTCATAAACACACTATCGCAGCGGACTGAACTGATTGTAATCTATACTGTGGCCGTAAAAAGAAATAATTGGATATGTTATTTCATCACCAACATCGAAAGCGTCTGACGAACTTTGTTAAGTAGTCACCGTTTTCTTATTTTGATGATCTTTGAATACGTACATAATTGTGTATGACGAGTGTGGTGAATGTAGAAGAAGCGCTTCAGGTGTAAAGCTAGTGATGCTTGTAACTCGTTGCTCTGCTTAGCCGGTAATGGACTTAGCATGACCATATATGTATAATAATAATAATAATAATAAAGATCCATATTCTCTTTCCTACCGCGTCATGAATTGCGCCAGTAGTTGACTAATAACTGTAATAAAGTTTTACATTCACTAAGACTATCATGAGGAATTAACATCGCTAAATGTGATTTTCAACAGCAAGAAAATGGATAATACAGCTTTAATGCACCCTCTTTTAAAGTCTATATTTGAAGATCGCATATTTATTTTTCAAATAAATTTAATAATAGCTACGTGATCGCATGACGCATAAGTATACACAGACATATGTACAATGAGCCTGATGTAAATCACATGGTTTCAATAAATAATTGGAATGATTAATGCGAATTTCCTTTGCAGATGCACGAAATGAGCGAATGAATGAATTGAATAAAGGAACTAGGGAAAGTGTGTCGACTATTGTCTGAAGTGAAGCTATTCTTGTTCCATAAATGTTATTGTGTGTTAGAGACACAGGGTTCTAAGTCATTCATTGATTTCATATATGAACAATAATACTCAAGACTTGGCTTAAAGGACTCGTATCCAGGCCACTAACATTACACTGACTATATGAACAATTCACGGGTACGATGAATTTAAATTTAGAATTCTATATTTGACTACTAAAAGAACGCCACCAGGCATTAAGTTCTATCTTTATGCAGCTTATCTAAATACATAATATGTAAGTTACAGTATTATATTATTAAATACATTCATTGAAGCACCAATAATTTATAAGTTCATAAATATAAATAAATACATTACAATATGTATTGTTTTTTATTAAACATGTGTGGTATAAGTGACATTGTATTGTCTAAATGATAAAAATTTATAACATGTTAGATCATTCTTACTTAACCGTGTTAAATATTACGTCATATCCTATACCCTAAAAGCCTTTATTGCCAGCTCGAGACCGACCTACTCAGATTTTGCAGAACAATATCTCGATTGTTACCACATAGCTGAGAGTTTATTCAGAATTTATGGTTATCTTGAGAACGAGTTAAGTGGCGGTATGAGGAAAATCTTGGTATAATATTGGACTTATTATTATTATTATGTCATCAAGCTGTGTCCCTTACATGGAGGGCAAGTTACCGAGTGTCTACGTACCCTTACAGACTGCACGTGCTTCTTCTACATTTAGGACTTAGTATACCTAGTGTCAATATTTCATAACGCTTTACATGTTATTGTTTTTTTTTCGTATTTCTATCATTACTTCATATTCATATTTCTATTATTTTTTTAATAACCAATAAATAATCATTATATAACTAACATTTAAATAATAAATAAAAAAAACTCTAGATCGTGTAAGAGTCTTTAGAAACATTTTCGTATTTATTATAGAAAATAACACCTGAACTACATTTGGTACATGATTTTCTCATTCACAAATTGCGTTCCCCTTAACAATATCTACTCGAAGTGCAACAATATCTGCAATATGAGTTTCAAGTCGATATTGGAAGCAAGTTTATAACATAGTTTACACTTTCATAACAACCACGCACTCTAAGATTAGTTGACTGACAATATAATTCCCTTACAATGTCCATTTCGAATTGTAATAAATTTCATAGCAAGAAACAAACAAAATATACGCCTGATTAGTTTATAGCCTATAGTTAATATAAAGAAAACGAAAAGTTTATAGAAAGATAACGAAAGAACAAAAGCTCTTTGAGTATCTTGACAGGGTCTTCTTATTGATGTCGTGTATAATATAAACAAATGCACAATTGTTTATTATAAGCGTCTTCGTAGGCCGAGGCCTATGAGCTTGTTTCTTCTGATTCTATAATTATGGCAGCCATAGAAGACTACCGACAGGATAAAAAAGGTACCAATGCGGTGCCAATAGTTTGAAAGATTGCTTCCTGAATCGATGGAAAAATGTAAAAAGCACGCTTACTGATAATAAAGTTCTTATATCGAAGCAGTTGACTAGTTTAATATAAGTCGTAAACTAATAGAAGAGGTTATCACATTGCGAATGGGTAAGCGAAAGATAAACCGTTTGCCTCAATAAACGATCAACTAAGTTTCAAATAAGGATCAAGTGAGTCTTAAATATTTATTAACGAAATGAAGTAACTCGGAAATATTAAAGAAGGTAAATATAGGCAAATATAATATGTTAAGGTGGACTCGGGACTTGAGGAACACGGTATAATACTACTGGATAGAGAGGTTAGACAAGGACTGAGTAGTCAAGCGTAGATCGGAGAAAGCCTATGTTCAACCGTGAACTTTTAAAGGCTGATGCATAGATGAAACCGAAGATTGTGTTTCGAAGTTGAATACAATGACCAATTTATATAATTTAGCAGACTGCCTCGATGGTCGAGTATTTCTGGGTTCGATCCCTGAGTCGGGTACTTACTATTGGGTTTTTCTATCTTAGGATTTCTAGTTAAAATGTCTGCAAGTGTTTTTAGCATCTGATTGTATTCCTGGAGTATGGAAATAGGTTCATCATCTTATTCCGCAATGTGAAGTAAACGCAACTGGTGAAACGTGAGTGTACTGCACTTCTCTGCCTACCTCTTCCGGGATTGCGAACGTGATGTAACTTACGTTTTAGTAATTTGTGTGTGTTACCCTATCATTAACAAGCACTAGTAGCTAAGATTTCAACCCCTCACTCCAGGGATTTGTGACCTATTACATTGTTTCAGAGCATATCAAGAATAACACGATGAACCTTCCTGCCTAATTATTCTTAAAGATGTCTTGGGTCACAAATTCAAGAATCCCCAAATCTTAAGACTTTAGACTGAGAGAATAGATTACTAAGTTACAGTATCATTCCAAGTTCATATTAGCGTCAGCTTGTGATATTCGCCTAGATCACAATCTCATGTGTGTAACACACTCGCTCGTAAATTTGCTGTAACAGTTTAGCATTGTGTTCAGCGTAGCACATGATTCATGTCACATTAACAATTCCAATTGCTTAACACACACGCACTGTGACGGCTTTAAGATAAGTGATATAAAATTATTCTGCGTCTAGACATTGATGGAAATTGTTGATGACAAGAAGTCATACAGTCAGCCTGTCGTCGAGCAGGCCTCGTTTATTTGCATGATCATTCGTTCATTTACTCGTTTGTTTGTTTGTTCCTCCATTTGTTTGTTTTTTAATGAATCTTAGTACATTTATTTATTTATTTTATATAACTTGCAAAGATTTTAGTAAATCTAGTGTGAACTCAAAGCTAATAATTATTACAATGTTTCAATGGTTATAGTAATTTACTTGTAGTTAAGTAATTGTAATAAAGTAGTTAATTTAATTTATTGTATTAATTGAATTAAAAGTAAAGACACGAATATAAAATGTACAAATTCAATGAGAGTTGGATACGTAAAAAATTATCTGGTCCAATTCACTACGCAGAAAGACCTAGTACGCGTAGAGAGGGAGTTCAATTCACGCTTATTTAGTTAGTTAAGTGTTACTTTGCCTTACACCAGTACTCAGAGAAATAATGGAATAATATTATTTTGGGAACATTTTGTTCCTGGGTTCGTGATTCAAAATCAGATAGAACCTGTGATATAATATCAGACAACTGGTATGACAGACTGGCTCTAATTACGTATAACTAAAACAAATAAAGAACTTATCAAACAAACGCTTAACAGAGACACAAACAAACAACAAATCATTAATCAAATGAATAAACAAACAAATACCATTTTGATGATACTGTTGTATTTATTAAAAATCTACATGCAATCAATCTGCCTTTATTTGTTTAGCGTAAGCTGAATCTATTGTTGAATGGTAAGTATTGCGAGGCAATGACCTAAGATTTCGGCCAAGAGGCGGATGCGTTCTGACCGCCGTGGAACAATTACGAGTGGAATATATGTATAAACAGTTGGTTTAATTTATTTAACGCAATAAAACTATTCTAGCGCTGTAGTACAGTAATTTTAATTAATACAAGGTAAAAGGAGTTCCAACCAAAATGATAAAGATTGAACTTGCTCGTCGGTCCTGAGTCGTGCGATCTTAACAGCTGTTGGGAGTTGATTATTCAGTTCCTGCCCATGAGATGTATTTGGGTGTAAAGATGTCTAAATAAGTGTGTAAAAATTTATTTAATAACAGGTAATAAGTATCGTTGGTCGTGTTGGTTGCAAGTGCGACTGCCGAACGGGAGGTCCTGGGTTCGATTCCCGGGTCGGGCATTACTAAAATTTTCTAATTTAGATTTTGTAGTAGTGGCTCGGAGTCTGGATGTGTGCCCGGTATATGGCAATAGGCTCGCCACCTGTTCCATCGTGGGACTTAAAAGTAACTGGTGAAACGTGGGAATGTTGCTGCGTTCCTCTGCCTACCTCTTCGGGGATTACAGGCGTGAAGTTACCTTTAATTTAAGAAAATATATTTATGTCAATTTACAGTGTTTGATTTGTTTTCTGTAGACACATTTCTGTTCTATGTGAATATGCATTTGGTGTTTATTGTCGTTATTCCTCCCTATATCGGAAATTTTATTCGTTACGAAGTTTCATACTCACAAACGACTTGATATCGAATGAAACTCGACATCATCAACATCAACGTTCAATTTATCACGTTAATATTTCAAAATGGATTATGGGGCCGTACGATTTCTTGGTTACTTAGCATCTTTAATGACGTGAAAGAGCTCAAATGAGGTACAACCACACACTCGGTACCTTACTCGCATTATAATATCAATCGAGGGCCCTGACCATGTTGTGGCTCACCAATCGATTTGCGTCGCACAAAGACCACCAGCGTCCCGCCTGTCACTCACCTTGATGATTGTGCCAATTATTACAAACCCCTGCCCTACAATGAGACGGTAGTAGGACAATTTTTTTATTCCCTTACAATTATTTATACCGACAAAGAATAGTCATCGCTAAGGCGCGCCACTAATGCACCGACTTGGTACGCCAGTTGATTAAGCAATTTATTATAATTAGACCATCATTCTTACAGTGTACACTTCGTTCTTAATGCTACTTCGATTATTCAGCGACTATATGATTTAGTGCCGCAATAAACATATATTATTTGATAGTGGATTGCACATTTTCTGGATACCTACCAAGAGGTTGTATCATGTAATGTGTCAGTTTTTCAGCACCAAGTATAGATTGCATATATTCGTGTAATTACCAATATGCAAGCAGTTTATAATGATTGAATTTTATATATTTTTTAATTATTTTTAATTATTTTTAATTATTATATTATATATTTATAACAGTCTTTTACATGAATAAAATAATACATACGTTTCATACGACGAATGAAAAATCGGATAGAAAAATCGTTCCCTTTGTGGCACGCTTTAAAACGATTTCCATTTGAACCAAAGTCATCGTTCGTTTAATGACAAACAGCAGCTACAATGCAACTTAATATTAATATAGAGTGCAGTAAAACCGCGTGTCGATCTGTCCCATTCGGTTGTAACAATGATGTTAATGACACAATGGATTTTTCGATTTCGACTTTTTGCGATCATCTGGAATTGTTTGTGATGAATACGAAGGGTTGTTTTTTTATGCGCTTTTATGATTCAAACCTCGATTACCTAAAGGCTAAATATAACATTTGCTAAATTGCAAACACATGGCTATGAGACAGAGGATATAATACCTATGTATATTATTCAGTATAACAATTCGTATACAAACAAGCCAGTTTGCAGTGCAGCAACGTAATTTAATATTCTATTACATTCAAGTATTTTTTATAAATCACGACAAGCGTTAGCGTCGATTCCTAAATTAATTATTGATGATCTAGTAATATTTGTGTTGTGTGGTGTTGAGCTTTGTGTTACATCACATTCACACACACACACACACACACACAGCACATCACATGTGCTTACATTTTAAGATTCATTAAAATACTTATTACTTCACAATTGATTACAGACGAAGCTTTAACATAACATATCCTTGGAATTGCGAATATCTATTAAACTATCAACCAATTTCTATTTACAATAGTAATTCTCCGGTGTGTGGCAATAGACTCATTATCTATTCCGTGGTGGGACGTAATCGTAAATGGTGAAAGAGGGCGTATACCATACACCTTTGCCTGCTTCTTCGAGGATTACAGTGGTAATGTTACGTTAGTAATTCTCCAAATAGCCGTTTATTATTATACTGACGCATTATCTATATGTACAACTATAGGCATATGGAATATATTGCTTGTGAAATGAACCTAAGCTAGGCGGTGTACTGCACAAATCACATTGCGTTTGTTTGCCAAGGTCTGTCACCCGGACACAAATCATAATGTCTATAACTCGCTGTATGAACCATATCGAGCAAAAAATATCACATAAATGTCATTGTTGTCATACTATGGTAACCTGACGGCAGTTCATATCCGTTCCTCAAGTGTCTCATGCCTTTTGTTCTACAACGACGACACGGACAAAATCTAACTTTCGATGACCAATTATGGTTATAATTATGAAAATTAGTTTATTAAAAATTAAGAAACATTTGGTAACAAATAATTACGTTTCAAAATATTCACCTATTTGTCTGCTTAAGCCTGGAACCTGAAGCGCTTTTTCGTAACAAATAAGCTTGCGTGTATTCTAGCTATATTGCATCGATACCTTCAGCGAACCGATCAAGATGTAAATTTACCCTAGACCAGACTTTAGAAGTTGTAAAATCCAGGATTAAACATAATAATCTATCCATATACACAGATAAAAAACAGTAATTTTAAAAACCTGGTTTGTTGTACTAACCTGGAGGCAACTTAGATTTGAGCATGTCCATAGCAACAACGTTGATGACGAGAACCCAGATCGGACACTCCAGCAGGTCGTTGTCCGACTTGACGAAGGCGACTGCTGACAAACATTGCGTCTCCAGCCGCCTGCGGTCTGGATACGAGCGGCGTAACTCCCGGTTCACGTTGGATTGGAATTTCTTCATGTCAAACAGCTGGAATAAAGTTGTAAAGTTAAAATAGAAACAGAATTTATATAATACCGGATAAACATCTAACTTTGATTTTAATTTGAGTCAAGGTATTCAAGAACTGTACTCTAAAATATGGTAGTATTTTACGAACATTCTAAGCTACGCGAGCCATTAGATTTTCTGAAAATAAAACGTAGTTCCTAAAAACTTACTATGCAAATTATAAGGTAACTTATTACTGCTATTAGTAGTTCCAATTATATATCACAATTTAATTATAGAATGCGATTATATATCGAATGAATTAAAATTAAAATACACATGTAATTGATTATGCATTAGAGCTTGTAATTAAATTAAAAGCAAACGGTTGATAGAGATCTAAACGTGTACAAAGAAAGTCGAATAACTCAGCTTCAATTCACAACGTTTTGAACATCAACCGAGCAGTAGACGAATCAATACAATCTTAAAGATGATCTTATCAAATTAATATTACATAACAAGACATCGGTCGGCAATCAAAAGACAAACGCTCGATCAAACAAACGCAATGGCATTATATTGAGTTTAACGCAACCGGTCAAGCGTGAACTTCATTTAGATAAGCCTAAGTAAGTCTATACTTAAGTGAATGGATCAAGTCTATTAAGTTACTGGATTATGCATCATGCTAAATTTAGGTCGCGCTACAAGTTTAATGTTTTGTAATACTACAAGATTCTATAGTAGATATGCATTTAGTTATTTAGTCATGTTCCTAAAATTTGAGTGTTTACTGAACAATTATCAAACTAAACTGAAATAGTATTTATCCATGTTTTATGTCAAATTTGAATATATTGTTCATTTAAGAACAACGCTAAATACACTTTAATACATGTACTTTATACAACAATTAAAATGCAAGAATTCATTTTAAATTCAATGTACGAGTACCTGCGTATCTGACGAAATATTATTATTAACGTTTCAAAAACGTTTATTGCATACTACTGAAATGTAACAAGTGAATTTTCGACAAGGAACCCTAAAAATAAAACGTCGAGTCAGATGCATCTTCGGTACCGGCCGGGTTCTATAAAGTTATTACACAACTGATGCATTTCCACGGCTTGCGGCTGACTGCATCAAGATGTCCGTCCAAACGCGACCAGACACGAACGAGAAAAGAGTTGTCGATGTTATCTACAGAAATTGCCGCCTCCGAAATTCGTAAGTCATCGGACGGCCATTGAAGACACGCTTGGGAGAATTTTAATTGTTAACCCACTGTATTGTCGCATTACGTAATTAGCCATTATGTGTCCTGTTGATTGGATAGTTCCTTGTTCTCCAATCATGTATTGAATATGTGATTAAAAATAATTGAATGGAGCTGAGAACTGACGACACACCATTGTGTAGTGTATCCTTATATTAAAATGTTATTCTAATGTATCTTACTAAATATCCTTTGTGATATTAAACAATAATTAATAATGCCAAGACAAGTATTTAGTTATAAGATTATAAAGCTTGATTTACTATGAAATAATTTTCTCAACACAGCTTCTCCGAAATATTTCTCTGACATTTGATCCTTGCGTTTTAATTACGTTTACTAAACAGACACATAATATCCGAGCTCTTAGAAACAACAACCCGGTTGACACGAACTGACGTGATAACATTGTTTTATATTAATTTAGTCACGAGGGAATTCGGTGTGGGAAAACAGACGGGTCGCACAAAAAAAATCTCAGGGATCAGTAAGTTTCAACATAAGTATTGTTTTCAAGAAACTCTTTTAAATTAAGATGCTCTTAAGAACTTCATTTTAGGTAAAGAAACAGCTAAATCAAATATATATTTACATTGCTATCATGTGATAATGCTATACTCATTTGTGTATTAAATAATTAACGAGGATAGAAGCAGCTGATGTAAAACAGGCCCATGCCCACCAGTGGTCCGTAAAGTATGCAAAGTATCTTTGTTGATTATATTCTAGATATTATATGTATAATTTAATAACGCCGATTGTTGATATGGAAATGTTACGATATCAAAGTGGCTATTAATTGAAACTGTAGCTGTTCATTGTTTTGGATCTGGCAACGGACAATAAGCACTTTGCTTTCTGCGAAATCGCTTTCGTTTACAAGGAAATAGAATAAGACTCGAACGAATAAGTGAGGAAATGACCATTCTTTTCCTTACTTAATAGTGCTATCTTCTCTTATTGTTCTCGCGAGTACTTGCGTAAAACTGGTAGTTAATGGAGTATGAATTACTAATGAACGTTCGCTTGTTACTAGGAAGTGGGTCTCCTATTGTTTGATTCTGCCCGTTTAATTTCAAATCTAAAGTGAATCGCTACAGTATTAAGCGCTACGGTAAAGGCGATAAATGAATAAGAAAATTTCCGCCAACATTCAAAAGTGTTTACGTTCAAAAATTTTACATTTCACAAAGTTCCAATCTGACTGAGAAAGTTGTTATCGGTTCCTCGGTTCCCTATAAAAATTTTACATTTCACAAAGTTCCAATCTGACTGAGAAAGTTGTTATCGGTTCCTCGGTTCCCTATAAAAATGATGTCGAGATCGTGATTGATATTGAAACGAGTGTCAGAATAAATGTGTTTCATATATGAAGGTCGAAGATTTCGTAAGAACATTAGAGAAAGAAGTTATTAGGCAATGCCACGGTCAAAGTAAAAATCGTGCACGAATCCACTCGTGATGCACCGCAAATGACCATCGAACAATGCACGTACATTAAGAGTAATGTTCGGCCTTTTAAACTCACTTTTTACATTGTCTTTAACTGTGACGAAATGTAAGGAAATAATAGCGTTTGTATTAAGATAATTTAATGACACAAAATTCCTTGACGAGCTTTTTTTTGACACAAATTTGAAAATAAAGCTGACATGACATTCAATACATATGAAATGCTATTTTGATGTTTTCTGTTAATCGCATAAGAGACGGCCTCGTCGGTCTTTCGATTTTTCTAATTTAGATTTTCTGGTAGTGGCTCGGAGTCTGGAAATATGCCCGGTGTATATAGGTATGGCAAAACAGACGGCATTGAAATTAATAAACTCTGTTACGAACTAAAATTACGTAAAGAATTTTGAGGTAAAATGATTGTTCACGCCTACTTCGAACACACCGAGGCACCCAGTCTTCCGCAGTAATAAATTCAAGTGTATTGTGTCGGAACATTGTTGAGGTATGAAAGACTATAAAAACGAAGAAGTTGCCCAAATTTCAGTTGAATATTGCGATATTGTTTGCCAAATCACCGCAACGAGTAATGTTAATTGCCAGTTTGCTAACGATTCTAAGCAAACTCGGAATAACCATTGAAACAGACCACGGTCTCGTATACATAAATTCAGAAACACTTTAATTGGTATAATTACGTCCATAATGTTCAAGTACATTATGGAACTGGAAATGTCAAGGATGAATATAATAATCTCGACTTTAATATCGATCAGACCCAATTTAACTAGGTAATAGATATAAATAGATAGATAAATAGATATATACATGTATAAATGTAATATATAATAATATGAAGGCAAAAAACAGTTCAGATATATTTATTAGTCTCATATTTGAGACTATGCTAAATTTATTAATGGTCTTCTTTAAATCGTATAATTTACTTATTATTACGTATGTGAGTTTTATTGATATCTATGTGCATTATTTTAGACATAAAGATGCATAAGATTAATAAAAACAATATTACTTTAAATTTTCAATATCTACACCAGTTTCTGACGTACACAACAAGTACCATAAGTAATATGTGAATGCTATTCGGGCCATTTACTTTATTATTAAAGAAAACGTATCACATATATACAACAATTTTATAAATAGGACCTAAGTAAGTAAGTAACTCCACGCCTGTAATCCCCGAAGAGGTAGGACAGAGGAATGTAGAACATTCCCTCGTTTCACCAGTTAATTTTTAGTCCCACGATGGAATAGGTGGTGAGCCTATTGCCATATACCGGGCACAAATTCAGACACCGAGCCACTTTTAGAAAGTCTAAGTCAGAAAAATCTTATAGTTCGCGGCCCGGGATTTCAATCCAGGAGCTCCAGATCGGCAGTCGCGCTTGCAACCAGCACGACTAAAAAGGGCAGAGTCAAAAACAACAAACCTTAAATATCTTCTCCTGTTCCAGAGCGTATCCAGGGAGCTTCATGATGTCCTGTCCTATCGCCGTCTCCTCACTGCTGGTGGCCGCTGTACTCTTCACGAACACACTACTCTTGGAATAGCGTCTGATGAGTATGTTGCCGGCATCGTCCATTTTTATTTTCACGCCCTGTAAAGTGTAATTAATATTGATAAAAGTGCATTAGTATAAATGTGTAGACAGTAATTTAATGGAATTTTGATAATTCTATCGTATTTAGAACAATTATTGTGGATGTTGTTCAATGATTACGTAACGAGTGTCTCTCCATCAAACAGTTGTTATGGCACATCTAAAATGTGGTTATTGTTATACGTTATATGAATTCGTTGTTACTCTGTATTAATTTTTAATGGAAGTTCCTCACTCTAATAGTTCCTCAATAATAGTGCCTCGTTTTGACCTCCTAAAATGTCAAAATTTGTTTACACAGTCCGACTATAAAATTACTTTCGCATTTATAATACTAATATGGTTAAATAATCCTGTAACACTAAACTTGAATTAATTAAAACAAAATATTTTTTGCCGTGCGCTGGTTAAAGAAGTACTTATACGTGGAACCATTATAAGAAAACCTTTTCACAACGTATCTAAATATAATCTTACAAATGCACGAATCACTATTTCAAAAACGCTATTAAATATAACTTACAGCACGCGTAAGAGGAAACAAGTTATGAAACTACGCCGTTTATATCTCCGTCTTGTTTTCGATTAACACCGTAATAATACCTTTCCATCGACACTGCAAAGTGTAGCTGATGTAAAGCACTATTCATTAGCTATCGATAAATACCAATTAGTATGACATGTCAAATAATCAATCATTAATGACTTGAATTTTTTCATAGCACGCTACGGTACTGTTCGTATTTAGCGGAAATATTTGTAGTGATGTAATACTACGTCCTTACCGAATTTACCAACGAATTGAAGGTCATCGAATTAAAAAACATATCTATATTTTGATTTATTATATAACAGGGCACTCTACAAAATAATGGACTCCAATAATATTTTGAACTATGACATCAACGGCCTTTGTTATATTTCACGACCGCTGGAGCGCGTCAGTGTATCTATTGTCATGTTGTTCCCAATTTTGAGTGATTTACGTGGAAGCATTGGCGCATCCTATTAAAGATCAAATTAAGAAGGAGAGCAAAAAACTTATTGAATATTCTCATAGGTTTTTATTGCCTTATTGTGGGAACAATAAAAATATTAATAATATCTTAAAGAGTTTCATTCTCATAGATTAAGTACCTAATTACTAAAGAAATAATCATGTATAATATAAAAGTTTTAAAAATATTTAGTGTCATGTACAGGTATGCAATTGGTTTCTTTTTTTGGATGAATTAATGGCATTCAACATCAAAAAAGTTCTCAAACTGTGTGTATATGAACCACTTTTGGGTATAGCAATAATTTATCATGTAATGTAATTTACTCGGTCCCTGTGAATTCATTTATATGTCGGTCACATAGAACATTTTAGATTGATCTGATTACCTTCAGATGTCCAAAAATAGACCTATGTGGGTGGAGATATTTTTCTGTTCAACAATTTCAACAGACACAGATCGTAAGACTAGATGATAAAAAAGACTTATGCTGAATATTGAATACAATACTCTATCACACATCATTGTAACAGCTATACATTATCTATTTGAATAAAGCAGTCCTAGGGTCTTGGATGTGACATTCATTCTGCCAATAAACAATGAAAGTCTAAACTGCAAGAAAATTAAAGCTATCTGATGTACCGACATTTAAATATTTTTTTACCTCTATTTGAAAATTTTGACAATAAAATGTACTCGTAATATAATCTATTAAATTATATTAAATTGCAACTCCTTATAAGCTCAAAGATGTTGCTACATGTGAACTAGTCACTAATATTGACCTGATTCGTTTAATCTACTATCATGATAGCGCTCTTTACAATTATCGATGGCAACGCTACCGGCAGCGGGATGTGTGGCAATGGATTTGATGAAACACCTTAATTGTCAAATGCCACCGGTGCGCTCGAGCGCACCTAATGTATTCACATAGCTGTAGTAGTTGCTTGGACATGAAATAAACGTGCATTATAAAAAACAACGCTCACAGAAAAACGTTATCTACCTACAAAACTGTCAAAATGGATTTCATAAGGTTAATTAATTATTATTGCAGTTACAATTTTTCATAATACAATTTTTTATGTAGAAAATAATTACAGATTGTTAGAGAGGTATCAGTTGTTTATGAGTGGGTTATATACAAATTAAGTTGCAAAAATAATTGTATTAATAAAAATTTGTTACTATAGCAGGATTCTAAGAAGTGGGGTATCGTCCATTCTCAGTACTAACATCTTCCTAGTCTGGCCAATTTTTAAGCATAGGTAAATTAGGTTAAATAATAACACTCTGGGTATTAACATCGTCGGAATTCTGCCACTTTTTAGATGTAGACTAATTAAGAAGTAATATTGTATTATCCATTATGGAAATGCAATGAAATTGGTTTCTAAGTAGATATATAGTTTTTTTTTTTATTTCATACAACCTCGCCTGCAGCCGTACGTCACTAGTGTTAAATACTAACATTGGCAACAGCGAAGTACCTAACTGGCCGTTCTAGCTAAATATATTTTGCAACTCATTTTCTTTGAATTAGTTTGAACTTGGTACCTAATACTTGATTGCGAAGGATTTTGTTTTATTATAAAGAAGTAATATCCTCATGAACACAATTTTAACTGCGCAGTAGTTTTTTGAAATGAATTGAAAGTTTCATTCCTTAGTATAAATGTGTAGTACCTACTGTATAACTGTACTGTATACGAATATATATACTAAAAATAAACTAGAACCATAAAAACGAAGAAATAATAAATATTCCATATAAAAGATGAAACTTGTCTAATATTAGTGGTCGCATTTTGTTCTCGTAACTTTTAGTGCCAAGAATAATCTGAGGCGGTGCTTAATTAAGACCGGTCGTATCCTGACCTATTTCTACCCGAGACTCAAAGAATAAAAATTATGACTCTTAATATTTTCCTGTTGGAAATAAAATTTCAATCCAAATTGACCTTTTTGACATTGCAGTTTGAAGACGCGCAAAAAACTTGCGAAATTATCATGTTCGTTCAGTGTTCAGAAAATGCCAAGTACATAATGATGAGATCTGGATTCATATTTTTATTATATAGGTTTTATAGTTGATTGTATCTTTTTGCTATTCACACATGATTGTTTTAACAATATGCTGTTTTGTAAAATGGAAACAGAATTCGATGTAACGACTATATGTAAATATATTACATTAAAAAAAGTTAGTTATATATTGTTATAATGATGTTTCAAAATGAACCTTTTTTCTATTACTTTTATTTATGGTACAATGTCAATTTTGAAAAACTAAAAATCATGACAAAATAAATGCAGTCTGTTAGCGACATTCACGTGTTTCATTACATATATCTTTAACCAAGAATTTGCGCTTACTGAAATCGCAGTACTGTGCATTGTTCACGTTTATATCAACATTACTCATATAGACATGTTTATATGTGTATGCTACGAAACGCGGTACACAAAAATAATGAATTCAAGCGAAATTTTCGGGACAAAATGTAGCCATGTCACTCTGCGGTCTACGAACTCTCTAAGCAAAAAATGCTTCAATCCGTTGTTTAGTTGATTTGTGTGAGAAGGAAAAAATAAACAAGCTTCAACATTCATGACATGTGTAGTGATGTGATGATACATATGTATATTATATGTAGTATTATATGTTGTAATGGTTTGCCTTCGAGAGCCTTATTATAGGACATGTATGTAGATTTTAAAATTAAACTACTGTGACCATTATTTTTAAAGTGTTATTTCTTAATACGAATACAAATAATAATATTAATTTCCTATTTCATTGTACTCGTACGTAAACGGATATACATACCGGGCAATACGCGGACGTGCATTACCTTCCTCTGCCTACCTCTACGGTGATTACAGGCGTGATTTTACGTTTTAAATGGACACCATGCAAATAAAATTACATCGTTTATAATTACGTGCAATATTTCCTAAGTACAAAAGATTACCGATGTAAGAACATGTATTTTGCTCACATTCTACTCTTACTATGAACAGATTAGTTGTGTCGTGTTAGCGGTACAAATGATTGTTGTAATTTATTGTGCGTTGAAAAAATATGTTCAAGTGTTTAATCGTTGTACAATGTGCACTCCGCACAAAAATAAAAGAACAGATTGTGTGAGTATAATCGAATAAGTGACTTCATCGATGTTTAATCGATAAAAAAATAACAAGCAATCTTTACAATCACATTAAATACAGGTTGTATCGAATGAAACCTTTTCATATTGATGTCGGTGGGTGTTGGATATTTTCTGTCTATATCCTATCAATTAGTATAAGGTTTTATTTTCTCTAATGTGCCCATATTTGAATTTTATTAATTTGTTTATTACAATTAGCAAATCAATTATTTTCTTTCATCGGAAAATATTTTATATTAAAATTTTGCCATGTCACATTCGTGAGTCATTAAAAAAAGGTTTAATCGCTACATTAGATACACGTATGTGCGTGACTGTGTTTTTTAATTCTAAAACAACAAAACTAATCAGTACTTTAAACGTACATACATATCATAAGAATAATCTTATTTCCATAAGGAATGCAATGTAAAAATTACTTTGCAACATTACAACTTAGTTGCCAACATCAGATAGCATATTTAATTTATACATTTCGCAACATCCCATACAAGACATTTATCACGATTGGACACAAGGAAATGATCGCGCAGATGAGGTGGTCCTATTTGAGAATCAAGCGCTAATGATCGCAGATGGAAAACAAACGAACGAACAATACAATGGAGTCGAAATAATTCCGACATTCGAATGGTTTGTAGTAACGAGCTGTCAGATACAAGGTCCACGGTTAGAGTTAGCGAACATTATATGTAATATATTATGTACATTGTTACTAATGTATTGTGTGTTTATTGACTGGCCCGTTGATGCAGTGGTTAGTGAACCTGACTGTTGCGCTAGGAGTTTTGGGTTTGATTCCCACCTAGAATAAATATTTGCAGAGCTTTCTGCGATTCTTCTTGTTGATATATCCGACGATGACCACATACAATTTAGTTGGATCTGCTTAATAGTATTATAAATACAGTGACGTTACCATATATGCCAGAGTTAACCTCCATTAATATCCATCTTCGTTAATTGCATTCTGAAGCAACTTGTACCTGACATTAAATTCCTGGGCATCCATTACCCAAATCATAAGTCAGGTGAACCCATCAGAGCTTAACTCTAGCGTGGTGCTATTATTACCCATGTTTCGTGTAATAATGACCTTTTTAATAGGTGGGAGTGGCGCAGCTTAATTATTTTTGACTCTGCCGTCTATCAGGTCTCATCGCGTTACGTCATTTGGTTGCTCAAGATTTGATGCGGTTGATGTTTTGGATATTAAAATTAAATCGTAATATTGTACTTTGTCTAGTAGAACTGCGTGTTTTATATTTTGTGGTATCGTTTCATAAATCGACATTCATTCAACCGATTTGTTGAATGTTGGTCTGGAGATTGAACCTTAAGAAACATAGGCTAATAATATTTTTTGGAGTATGAACGTTGTGGTGGGTGTGGTGTTGCCCATTAAACGCATTAACGTGAAATTTCATACAACTTTAAGTACTATTTTGTTGTGATTTACGACCACACATCCAAACTTACAAACTTCCGGACTTAAATATCAGTAGAATTTAGCATTTTCCTAACATCTATTAATGTTAATTTTATAGCAGATTACTCAACATCTATTTGAATGTACGTACACACATAAGTGGGGATGACACAAACTAAAGCTTACAGGTCAAGGTGGCCGATCAGAATTATCACGAGTGCAATCAACGGCAGATGGTAACCTCCTTTGGACAAATTCTTTCTCTACAGTCTCGGAGACGTTCTATCGTATCGGCCTCATACATACCTATATGGCGAAATGGAACCTTCTTAAAATTCTCAAGATTCTCGGTCATTAACGTCTCTAGCATCAATCGCATCTCGAAGCGTTATGACGACATACGTAACTCATTAGGGCCAATATGATAATTAACGTGCATGCATTTGGAATGTTGTTGCTGTGTAAATACCTGGGATCCATGAATGAGTTTATCCACAAATGTGACTGTTACTTACATTTAAGGATTTTTTATTATTTAAATTTTTTATGCCTCGTTGGTCGTGTTGGTTGCG